>BQNB010104318.1:0-23843 GCA_026074375.1 Tanacetum coccineum | reverse complement strand
GAATATAATATTCTGGAAGATAACAAGCGTGGTCCCTACTCTAAGAAATCCCTAATACGCTGTATCCAACCCTTGGATATGCCGTATCGAACCGACTTTCAGACCCTATAAATGCAAAACTCAAAACCAAGTTTTAAGTGTGCTAAATCATATTCTCGATACCTAAACCCCACAAGTCAATTTTCAAAAGAGAAAAAGAGCAGAAGAGGTCAAGCAAAGTTATCAATTCCATAGGAGACATCGTGTAATTCCATATACTTTAGTAATCGTTTAGTTTTTGGTATCATTCGTTAACTCGGTTAGTTTACCTTGGCTAAATAATTTCTTTTGTATTTATTATGACGTTTGAAGGCTAATACCTTCAGGTATTAGCCATTATGAATGTTTGGTATTTGTTTATCTTGATTTCTTGATTTATCGTTGAATGCTTGTTTATGTTTATCAATTTATACTTGTTTACAAGCTTTTATATGCAACATATCATTCAACTGGATCTAGTGATACAGACCAAGTAAATCTAGAGTCTAGGATAACTCTCCATATAGTAATTTATACATCTAGAATCATAGGATCATAAATATTGTCCTTCTAAAATCATGCTAAGGATATGCTTCTGGCTTAACTAGTTAACATAAATTGCCTTTGGTTTATTGAACATGTTGACTAGTAGGTGAATCTAGATAATTCAACAAATAATGTTCTGATTCCATTGGATAGTTGGACAAGTGGAATGCTAGTGTATAAATTGCCATTAAGCAGTAAGTGGGTAAAGTCTCTATGAGCTAGGGTTTAACAAGATCACCATTGCTTTAATCCCTAAGATAGATTATAATCAGGTAATAAGTATGCTTTATGTGGATGCTTTAATTAGGACAGAATTAATGTGTCTATGTCTTAGGATGAAGTCCCGCCTAAGTCTAAGAATGATATGCCTTTTAGAGATAAGTAATCATTGCACTAAATAAACAAACCAACCTTCTAATCGGATTAATAATGGCTAATACAGTTTTCTATCATAAGGCTCGACCACTCTTTTATCTTCTGTTAATTTGCTTGCGTGGGTTAAAGTGTCTTGAATTAATTGTAGTCACCAACCAAACCGTGCCAGTCTCTCAGGCTTAAACCCCCTTTTACCTGTTAGAATTAGGATTAGAACTAACATAGGATTAGCATAGGCTTGACTTAGATTAGAATTACTTAGATTAGATAACCAAAATATAAATAAATTAAGAGATTTAACCTCGCTTTAAGTGTTCGACACCCTACTTACCATGAATCTACCACCGATTGGGTACACTGCCCGTTAGAGTGTTGTTTTTGGTTAAGTCGACAAATATAAATTTAAAACTTGAATCATAAAAATATATACACCACACAACGACACATTAAGTTTTTGGCGCTGCTGCCGGGGAGTAAAAATTAATCTTGATTTTTCTTTGATATTTTGGTTTTTAACATTAAATCTAACCCTTAGGATTAATATAGTTTAGAGTAGTTTATATTCTTGCTTGTTTGCTTACTCCGTTTGTGTTATACGGCGTATTCAGTTCACTGAATACGACGTATTGGTTATTTAATAGTTTTTCTAGTAACATTGTTTCAGGATGGACGATCTGAACATTACTATGGAGGAATACATCAGGCTCGAGGAAGAAAAAGCTCAAAAACGTGGGAAAGTGTTTAACTGGGAAACTACTAAGTATGGTAATATATGGTATGATGAAGACATTCTCGACCTCAGATCCGTTGAAAACGAATTCCTAGCTATAGCCTTTAATGACGGGGTATCATCTAAAACACTTTCTTGTGAACCCACGGTAAGTTCTCTTAACGATGAAATTGACTTCAGAATTTCGTTTGACGACTCTGACGATGAAGATTACACGGTAATTTTTGATAAAAACTCGTTTTCTTATAAAATTATTTCTACCAATGATTTAAAACAGATTCGGAAAATGATAATGAAAAAGTCAATTTGCCTTCATTTCCATCACCTGAGCCTACGATCAGTTGTTTTGATGATTTAGACTTCTTTAAAGATTTTGAGAATGAGTTTCCAGCCATTATTTATAATGATGCTCAAACGTCTAAATCAGATTTATTAACTGAACCAATTTTAAACCCTCAACATATCGATGAATTTGATTTAAATGATGAAACATCATTGTCTGAATATGATGAAAAGGAACAAAACGTTTTGTACTTTAATGATATTTTCCCCTTCAATATTATTCATCCCGATGATTTAAAGTCGGAAAAAGATAAGATGATAATGAAATCGATATAATACAATCTTCGGAGGGTAATTTAAATACACATAGGTCAAATATGCTTATGGAAAGAAGTCGCGATAAAATAGATAAAATTTTCGATGAGGAAAGCTTTATCTTGGAACTAAATGTAAATATTGTAACTTGGATTTATCTTTTCAACGGGATGCTATTATGCTTTATTATGAATTTGTATGTGCCGTTCGGCATTCTGTTCGACCCTAAGCGGTATTGTAAGGATGGTGATTGTTCGCTAATGTTGCGGAGGCCAAGGTACGTTTTCTTTGCTTTGTTTTAGGAAAATTGGTCTCCAAGGACGGATACAGCGTATTAGGTAAAACCTATACGGCGTATCCACTGTTATTAACTTGCATTGACTAAGTCAACAAAATTCACCAATACGGCGTATTATGTAAACCTCGATACGACGTATTGAATTTGGGTATAAAAACTCAATCAATATGTTGGATCAGTTTTTACCACAACTTTTCACTACCACACACACAAATTTTTATTGACATCTTTGGATATCATTTGTGATTCGATCAAGTATTCGTTTCCTCTTTCATCTCGATCCATCGGTAATGTACTTTAACCTTTTCTTCTTTTGATTTGATTTGGCCGAATTTAATTAGGGTTAGGGTTTGGATAAGATGATATGCCTTAGAACTTGATTAAGTTCCTTTACCCCCTCCCCTGAATAGATGTTAGTTGCTTTATGAGTTTTGATTGGGTTAAAATGGGTAAACTGAGGAACCCTATTTCGTTTTCATAATGCAGAATCAATACGACATATCCACTTACATGGATACGACATATTGACTAAATTCTACCCAATTTTAAATCCCAATATGGCGTATTCATTAAATTAAATACGGCGTATTAATGAGAATGAGATCCTAAATTTTAAAACCCATACGCCATATTGACTAATCCCCCATACGGCGTATTAAGCATATAGATCCCTATACGGCGTATCCATTTTTGAATACGCCGTATCCACTCTCAGAACAGAAGGTTAAAAATTCTATAATCTTTGTGCTTTTGTCATTAATTTTGCAGATATGGCACCCTTACCACCACGTGAGCAGAGACACCCATTTCTTAGGTACCAGGGTCTTAAGTATTCTGATGCGGATGTTGCTGACTTCGAGGAGAGGTTAGAGAGGATTTACAGTCGGGAGATACACAAGGTACAGGTTGTGGATTTTCAGGGGATGCCCGAGCTTATAAGGGATGGTTTGTTTGCTAGGATGGTTATGGAGCACCATGATGATGCCGGTATAGTTTTATTCACTAGTCAAGCCTGGGGGAGGCTGTTTGATACTAAGGGACCTCTGGTTAGGGAGCTCATTTTGGAGTTCCTTAACAGCTTAGATTTGGTGAGGTATTGCTTGACTAGGATGCTCCTGGTACTATTCAGTTTTAGTTAGGTGGAGCCAGGAGATGATTGAGCTGGAGGCAGTTTATTCTGGCCTTGGGATTACATACCGGTAATAAGATAAAGTCCCTCGGTTTTGCTAGGTACCGGAGTAAGAGTGAGAGGATGATCCCTAGGAAGGGGGATCTACATGATTATTGGAGGGGTATTTATACTAATGGAGATTTCTTAGGACCTTCCCCTTCCTACACTTTGATTAGGGATCCAGTGTTGAGACTTTGCCATTAGATGATGGCACACAGTATTGCTGGGAGGAGTCAGGCACCTGAAAAGGTAACTGTGACTGATTTATTTTATTTAATAGGGCTGGATGTTGGACCAGTTAACATCCCTTACTTATTAGCCCGATATCTGAGGAGGTTTGTTGTTGGGAGGAAGAGCGGGGCTCATATTTTTGGTGGGCAGTTTGTAGCTCGATTGGCTGAGCATTTTGGACTCCTTACTGCGAAGATACTTGGAGGATTGACGGTTATTGCCCCTGAGCTTCCGATTATCAATATGGGTGAACTAACGAGGTTACAGATTTGTATGGAGGTTGATGATACGTGGGCCTGGGTGGCCATGAGACTAGAGAGGCAGCACGATGCTGCGGCTGGTGCCCCTGCAGTCGCTAAGGATGCTCCTGCTGTTGATGAGGGTGACCATGTTATTCCGGCACCCCTTGCAGGCACCTCAGCAGCCACCACCATCACTTTCAGCTGCTACTAGGACTATGCCTTAGAGATTAGGGAGACTAGAAGAGGAGGTGCAGGGACTACGTAGAGATGTTAGGACCTTACGTGGACTTATGGAGAGATCGATGACCGACCAGGGGAGATTCTCCACATGGATGATTTCGTGTATGACGAAGTTGATGGATGCTAGTGTGTTGACACACCAGGCATTCGATGGGACTTTCTGAGGGAGCTCACCTGCAGCATTCTAGAGACGCACCAGGTAAAGGACTGGTGATCCGCAACACAGCAAGACCCACAACAGCCAGACCTATGATCCCTCCTATCCTTATCTTTTATTCATATCTATCTGTACATTTATTATTATTCATGTCATGATGTATCTAAATATTAAACAGGTTCTCATTTTTTTGCATATATGTCATGGTATGACGTTTTAATTTATTTGTGTATGATAGAATCAAGCCTGGCAGTAAGTTCAACACCATAGTTCATGAATATGTTACGAAGCCAAACAAGATATTCACACCAAATGCATGAATTGAGAAAAGTGAGATGATTTCAAATGTGTGGGGGCTGAAGAAAAGTCTAACTTAAAGACTTCGCTGTAAACAAAAGTGCTTCCCGGGAGACAACCCGAATTATTATTTAATTTTGTTATCGAGTCTATACGCTCTATCCGCCTCATACCCATTACGCGTATTGATTGTGTTCTGGACGTTTCATTCTTTACTTTTTAGTGATACATTTTTAAATAAAGTATGTGTAAGTTCATGGTAATACGGCATATTCATTAATCTGATATGCCGTGTCCATCAAACTGACTCGTATTTAGTTTGTTTAGTTTAGTTTAAATTAAACCGTAGGTACCAAGATAGGAATGCACATATTTTTTCCTATGTTAAATACAGGACCTCGTGAAAGAAATATCGACGAAGTTGGTGGAATGCATATTTTCTGGAATTCTATGTGTGTGATATTTGTGCTAGGATTCAGACGCTTTTCAGCACAAAATCATGCTCATAAACGCAACTTGGAGAATCTACCGAGCAAATATCAGGGGAGTTTCTCATTCGAATTCTTTTTAAATTCTCGTATTTAATGTTTTATATATACAAGGAGGATGTTGTATAATTCAAGTAAAGGGATGGAATTAGAATGTTTACTTGTCCTATTTTTCACACTAAAATGCTTAAATTATGCTCAAATTTAAAAAAATTTCAAACAAACTTTTATGAAATTACATGTTACATAACCCGCACATAATAATCCTTGATTAGATATTGTGAGAATTCAGCCTTTCCGTTTCCAAATGTTTACCTAAATTCTACAAAATATGAGAATGTCGGTGATATTGTAGACTTTAAAACTTGGCTTGGTATATCACTCGAGACCACAGTGATGAGTATTATGGATTTAATTGGAGTAACTTTTTTAAATTGGTAAATTTTAAGATTACACCCAAATCGCCTTTACATGTTGTTTTATTAATAACTTAACCGAGTTAGTTAACCTCTAGTTTAAAACCCTTTTCACTCTCATCTTAGAGTGATGTACACTTTAGATACACTCGATTAGAGCCAATCCTTTAGGAATTACACCAACTATTTGTTTCGTTACCACCTTACACCCTTAATCCTACCTGTTAGGATTAAGTTTAAATTTACAGTTGTAGTTGCCTAAAGTGTAAAGTTTGGTATTTCCACGAGTCTTGTGTTATTTTTATCTTTGGTTTTGCGGTTGGAAATGTGCACATTGCAAATGGGATGTATATCGTACTAGTCAAAACTCATGTTGATTTTACACTACCATCACAATTAATCGTGATGTCCGACAAAAGAATGTAGAAACTATCGAAGAAATTATCCAGAAATTTTTTTTGATCGTGAAGATGGAGAAACTACTCCGAGTTTCATAGTTAGATGTTTAAAAGAAACAAAAAAATTAGAAAAATCACAACAAAAAAGAGAAGGAAAGTTTGAAGATAATAGTTTCGCAACTACCGAAGGAATTACACGAAGGATCGATTATCGTTTGATACGAACAAAAAATAACGATTTGTAGCGTATTGTTATAAGAGGGAGTTGATCGCAATTACCTTGTGAGTATGTAAAAAATTATAGGTTAGATTGGGAAGTTGGACGTTATGGAGAACGCAAATTAGGTTGTTTTTTATCAATGATAAGGACGTTGTAATTGTCGCTATGTCTTTATCTTGGTAACGGTCGGAAAAATCGTTTCTAGGCAACTATACTGTTAGCTTAAATCTATTTGTTTCTTGATTTTTATTTAACAACAATTTACTTCTCTCTCACCTAATGATTAACCATGGGGTTTTACGCGAGAGATGTGATGAGCGTTGCATGTCTTATTCAGTCGGTAGGCAATGTAAGCATGTCTCAGCAGCCTTATTGGTTTATTATATTGGTGAAAGTTAGAGGCTCGCTAACCCGATATCTTTCTTCCTTTCCTAACCGTGGTTAAATTCGAATGGGAGGGATTAGGATATACCACATGTCTTGTCCGTCATTTTACGGCCATGTATGTGTGCTTCATTGCCCACCCTGTAGGAGTCGGTCTTTCTGGTTGAAAGATTTAGTGAATGATCAAACGGGAAGTCTTTCATACAAAAACCCATATTTACTTTTATAACTTGTTACTCCTTGGCTTATATTGGTTGAAGCTGGTATCCTTGAAGTAGTTTTTGATAGATACTCGTCACGGATACTGAGGCAATTGTGGCAAATATTAGTTAAATGTTTCACTAAATTAGTTGAGTGATTTGAGTGTTTTTATCTTCTATTTTGTCGATGGTGTTTGGTTGTGTATTGTAATAGGATTCAAATTAAATGCTTTAAGGGAAAAATATCTTAGGGATCATTTTATAAACTTAATTAATGGTATTGAGGACAAATAGGATTAAGTAGGGGGATATTTGTTGCATCAAATTGTCTATTTTATAGATCATTTATCCCATGTTATTAACCCATTTTGTATAGTTATTGCAAAGAAATTGTACTTAATCGTTTATCTTTGAGAATTGCAGTTAATTACGGAAGACTTGGTGAATATTAGCAAAAGGCACGCATTTTGAAGCTTAAATAAAGATATTTTAAAGATGTGGAACAAACTTTCTTCACCCTCAAAAAAATAAACATGAAACTCAACCCGAAGAAATGTTCATTCGGGATAAAAGAGGGAAAGTTCCTGGGATATGTAGTTACCTCTGAAGGTATCAAGGCGAATCCTAAAAAACCAAGGCTATCATGGACATGCCCTCACCAAGAACTCTTAAGCATATGCAGTCTCTAAGTGGGAAACTAGAATCCCTCAATCGTTTTTTGTCTAAGTCAGCCAAACGATCCCTACCTTTCTTAGATATGTTGAAGAAATGTACTAACAAGAAAGACTTTAGATGGACAGAGGCTACCGAAGCAGCGTTCCTTGAGATAAAGAAGTTGGTATCTAAGATGGCAACCCTCACTACCCAAAGAAAGGCGAGACTCTCATGATGTACTTAGCTACGGCGGATGAGGCGGTTAGCGCAGAGCTTTTTACGGAAAGAGATGGAAGGTAAATGCACACTATGTTAGTAGATCTTTGCAAGGGGCAGAAACAAACTATACTCTGATGGAGAAACTCACCTTGGCTCTAGTTTATGTAGCCAAGCGATTAAGGAGGTACTTCCAGGCTCTTCTGATAAAGGTCATCAGTGATAGACCGATTAAGCAAGTACTAGGCAACTATGAAGCATCAGAAAAATTAGCAAAATGGGTTGTTGAGCTGGGGGCGTATGACATACAATATGTGCCAAGGGTTGCATTAAAGGGTCAGGTCCTGGCAGACTTTCTAGCAGACACTTCGATGGAGATAAATGTTGCACCGGTGGTAGCTAGCACCCCAAGAGTGGAGGACATCCCAGAATCTTTGAATGAAAGGGAAAATCTTAATCCTGGCCCAAGGGCGTAGAGACTATATACAAATGGAGCATCAAACAGTGGAGGGTCGAGTTGGCCAAATCCTGATAGCTCCAGACCATGTGGAATACTCTTACGACTTGTTTGAATTTCTCTAACTCCAACAACGATGTTGAATACGAAGCTCTATTGGCTGGACTACGAATAGCCACGGAGATGCAAGTAAAAGACATCCATGCTTTTGTAGACTCCAAGCTAGTAGCTAGTCAGGTGGAGTAATTATATGAAGCTAAGGGTGAGAAAATGATAAAATACAGGGAAAAGGTCTTAGAACTAGCTGGTGAATTCAACAGGTTCCAAATCACTCATATCCCTAGAGCAGAGAACAGGAAGACTGGTGCTCTCAACAAGCTGGCGGCGGTTTAATTTGATCACTTGTCTAAAGAAGTGCTAGTGGAGGTATTGAACGAGTGCTCTGTTGAAACACAAGAGGTTAACATGGATGGTTGAGGAAGTAGGACCAACAGGATGACCTAATCCAAGAATTACTTGAGAAAGGAATACTACGGGAAGACCTTGTTGAGGCTAGAACTTTGATGGAAAAAATTAGGAATTATACGCTGGAAGACTGGGTTTTGTATAAGAAGTCTTACTTGGTCCCGTTGATGAGGTGTGTCGGTCCTCTGAGGCATAATACGTAATAGGAGTTGACATGGGCATCATGAAAGGTTGCATACGAATGGACATAGGCAGGTTGTGGCTACGGCTATGATTTTTGGGATACTACTCAGCCCGTGTTGTGTCGTTATGTGTAGGTATATTTTATGTATCAAGTTTTACTATTTATATTTTGTCAACTTTACCTAAAATGACATTAACAAGCAGTGTACCCAATCAATTGTAGCTTCGTTGGTAAGTTAGGCGTCGATCACTAAGAGCGAGAACTAATTCTTATGTCTATCATTCTTTTAGCTATCTAAGTTATTCTATTCTATGTTAAACCTATGCTAAACCTAAGTTATTCCTAATTCTAATGGATAAAGGAGGGTTTTCAATCTGAGAGACTGACACGGGTTTTGTTAGTGACTTAACTCTACTTAAGCTACTCTAATGCACATAAGAGATTATTCAAAGGATAGAGGAACGGTTCAAGCCTATGGTAAGGAAACTGTATTAACCATGATTAATCCGATAAAAACGCGAGGTTTCGATGATTAGTTGCAATGGAGTGTCGTATTATTGTCGATATCATTCCTATATTTTAGGTGGTTACTTTTCCTAAAACTCTAGAATGCTATTCAGTCACAAATAGGCACCATCCGCATAAAGTTATTCGCGGTTAGTTAATATATCTATCTTAGAAGTTCAATGCGGGTGATCTCACTGACGACTAGCTCATGGAGACTTTATAACTTAATTGCTTTACGGCCTTATATATACTGGTAGTACCAATCAGCCCCAAATTATTCCTTCAAGAATCAGAATGGTTATTTGTTTAATCCTTTGGTCACCCTAGTCTAACTTGTTCACTAAACCTTAAAGGGAAGGACAACACATTAATTTATGATCCTATTATTCCAGATATTTAGATTACAGATATGGAGAGCTATCCCGGTATCTAGCTAACTCTTTATTTGTATTCCTAGACCCAGTTGGATGGATAGGTCTCAACTTAAGCAACCTAAGCGGAGAATTACATTGCATAAACATAAGCAAAATAAGAGGCAATCGATATTATAAACACAAAACTCAAACGTTAAATAGTCATAACATGTAATACCTAAAGGTATTAGCCGATAATCATTGTAATTACAGATACAAATGTCATAGATGAACGATTAAGGTAAATGATGACATTAATAAGTTCTCATTTTATAATTCAAGTGGGGGAATATTTGATGACATCAAATAACATCTATTTTATAGCATCATTTATCTCATGTTATTAACCCATTTTGTATAATTATTGCAAAGAATTGTTACTCAATCATTTATATATGAGAATTGTAGTAATTATGGAGTACTTGGTGAATATTAGCAAAAGGCGCGCATTCTGGAGCTTAAACGAAGATATTTTGAAGATTACTATCCTGAAGACCAATACGCCATATCCATCAAGGAAGATACGTCGTATTTGTGCCTGCATTCACCAAAGACCACAAAGGAATGAAGCTCAATACGCCATATTCAAGATATAGTATGTGAATATTGTGGAAGATATCAAACTTGGTCCCTACTCTAAGAAATCCCTAATACTCTGTATCCAACCCATTGGATACGTCGTATCGAACCGACTTCCAGACCCTATAAATACAAAACTCAAAAACGAGTTTTAGGTGTGCTAAATCATATTCTCGATACCTAAACTACAATAGTCGATTTTCAAAGGAGAAAAAGAGCAGAAGAGGTCAAGCAACGTTATCAATTCCATATGAGACATCGTGTAATTCCATATACTTTAGTAATCTTTCAGTGTTTGGTATCAGTCGTTAACTCGGTTAGTTTACCTTGGCTAAATAATTGCTCTTGTATTTATTATGACGTTTAAAGGCTAATACCCAGATTTGAATGTTTGGTATTGTTTATCTTGTTTTCTTGATTTATCGTTGTATGCTTGTTTATGTTTATCAATTTATACTTGTTTACGTACTTTCGTATGCGACCTATCATTCAACTGGATCTAGTGATAAGGACCAAGTAATCTAGAGTCCGAGATAGCTCTCCATATAGTGATTTATACATCTAGAATAATAGGATCACAAGTATTGTCCTTCTAAATTTATGTCTAGGATACGCTTCAGGCTTAACTACTTAATTGGATATTGCCAATGGTTTATTGAATGTGTTGACTAGAAGGTGAACCTAGATAATTCAACAAATAACGTACTGATTCCATTGGATAATTAGACAAGTGGACTACTAGTGTATAGAATGCCATTAACCAGTAAGTGGGTAAAGTCTCTATGAGCTATGGTTTAACAAGATCACCGTTGCTTTAATCCCTAAGATAGATTATAATCAGCAAATAAGGATGCTTTATGCGGATGCTTTAATTATGACAGAATTAATGTGTCTAGGTCTTAGGAAGAAGTCCCGCCGAAGTCTTAAGAATGATATGCCACCTCGAGAGAAGAAATCATTGCACTAAATAAACAAACCAATGTTCTAATCGGATTAATAATTGTTAATACATTTATCTTCTGTTAATTAGCTTACGTGGGTTAAAGTGTCTTGAATTGTTTGTAGTCACCGACTAACCTGTGTCTGTCTCTTAGGCTAAAACCCCCTTTTTACCTGTTAGAATTAGGATTAGAACTAACATAGGTTTAGCATAGGTTTGACTTAGATTAGATTTAACATAGATTAGATAACCAAAAAATAAATAAATTGAGAGATTTAACCTCGCTTTAAGTGTTCGACACCCTACTTACCACGAATCTACCACCGACCGGGTACACTGTCTGTTAAAGTGTCATTTTTGGTTCAGTCGGTAAAATATAAATTTAAAACTTGAAACATCTTAAATATACACCACACAATGACCACATCAAGTTTTTGGCGCCATTTTGGTTTTTAACATTAGATTAGATCTAGCCCTTAGGAGTAGTGTTAATTAGATTAGTGTAATTTAGAGTGGTTTATATTCCTGCTTGTCTATTCTGTTTGTATGATACGGCGTATTTAGTTCACTGAATACGACGTATTGGTTACTTAATAGTTTTTCTAGAAAGATTGTTTCAGGATGGACGACCGAACATTACTATAGAGGAATACATCATGCTCGAGGAAGAAAAAGCTCAAAAACGTGGGAAAGTGTTTAACTGGGAAACTGCTAAGTATGGTAAGATCTGGAATGATGAAGACATTCACGACCTCAGATCCGTTGAAACCGATTTCCCAGCTATAACCTTTAGTGACAAGGTATCATCAAAAACACTATCTTGTGAACCCACGGTAAGTTCTCTTAACAATGAAATTGACTTTAGAATTTCGTTTGACGATTCCGACGATGAAGACTACATGATAATTTTTAAGAAAAACTCATTTTCTTATAAATTTTTTTCTACCAATGATTTGAAACCGGATTTGGAAAATGATAATAAAAAAGTCATGCCTTCACTTCCATCACCTGAGCCTGTATAAGTTGTTTTGATGATTTAGACTTCTTTAAAGATTTTGAGAATGAATTTCTAGCCATTGTTTACAATGATGCTCTAACATCTAAATCAGATTTATTAACTGAACCAATTTGAAACCCTCCACATGTCGATGAATTTGATTTAACAAACAAAACATCATTGTCTGAATATGATGAAGAAGAACAAAACGTTTTGTACTTTAACGATCTATTCCCTTTCAACGTTATTCATCCCAATGATTTAAAATCGGACGAGGACAATGATGATAATGAAATCGATATAATACAATATTCGGAGGGTAATTTAAATACATATAGGTCAAATATGCTTATGGAAACAAGTCGCGATAAAATTGATAAAATTTTCGATAAGGAAAGCTTTGTCTTAGAATTAAATGTGAATATCGTAACTTGGATTTATCTTTTCAACGGGGTGCTATTATGCTTTATTATGAATTTGTATGTACCGTTCGGCATTCCGTTCGATCCTAAGCGGTATTATAAGGATGGTGATTGTACGCTAATGTTGAGGAGGCCAAGGTACGTTTTCTTTGCTTTATTTTAGGAAAATTGGTCTCCAAGGATGGACACGGCGTATTAGGGTAAAACCTATACGGCGTATCCACTATTTTTAACTTGCGTTGACTAAGTCAACAAAATTCGCCAATACGACGTATCATGCAAAACTCGATACGGCGTATTCAGTTTGGGTATAAAAACTCAATCAATACGCCAGATCTGTTTTTACCATATATCTTTCACCACACACACACATAAATTTTACCACTAAATTTTTTTGGAGATCATCCCTTGTTCTAGATTTGTAATAGCACCCTCCTTTATCACAATCAAACGGTAATAATCTTTCCCTTTTTCTTTTCGATTTACTATTTCGATCCAAATTAGAATTAGGGTTTGGTTTATGGTGTAGGGAGATATGCCTTTGTTTGAATGACTTTTCCCTCCTGAATTAGATACATAAAGTATTATTAATTTTAATTGGGTTAAAATGGGTAAACAGGGGGACCCCCTTTCATTTTCATATTGCAAATCAATATGGCGTATCCACTCACATGGATACGGCGTATTGACAAGATTTTTACCCTATTTTAAAACCTCAATACGGCGTATTCGTTAAATTAAATACGACGTATTGATGAGATAAGGATCCTGAGTTTTAAAACCCATACGTCGTATACTAAAAACTGTACGGCGTATCAAGCATATTGATCCTTATACATCGCATCCATTTATGAATACACCGTATCCACCCTCAAAACAAAAGGTTTAAATTTCTATAATCCTTATGTTATCCTCGTTAATTTTGCAGATATGGCTCTTCCATCGCGTGAGCCGAGACACCTATTTCTTAGGTACGAGGGGTTACAATACACTGAGGCTGATATTGAGGATTTTGAGATGAGATTGACTAGGATATATAGGAGGGAGGTACACAGAGTGCAGGTATTTGATTTTGGAGGATTGCCGAATTTGATGGCTGAGGGATTAAGTGGTAGGATGCTCATGGAGCACAGGGACCGTTGGTACATGAGCTTATTGATGACATCAAATAACGTCACTTTTATAGCATCATTTGACCCATGTAATTAACCTATTTTATATAATTATCGCAAAGAATTGTTGCTTAATCGTTTGTATTTGAGAATTGCAGTAATTATGGAGTACTTGGTGAAGATTAGCTAAAAGGCATGCATTTTGGAGCATAAATGAAGAGTTCGAGAAAGTCTAATGATCTGACAGGAAATACGCCGTATTAATCTAGACCTATACGACGTATCCAAGACTTTGACAAATCAAAAGAGCATTGCCTGACTTTGAAGAATACGCTGTATCCACATCAGTATATACGTTGTATATTATACTTTGGTCAAATATCAAGAAAAGCACACTTTCAGCCAATACTCCGTACCCAAGAAGCTCGATACGCCGTACCCAAGATGTACGAAACACCGTATCGAAGTAGCCCAATACGCCGTACCCAAGATGTACAATACACCGTACCAGAGGTGCTCGATACGCCGTATCCTTACCAGCTTAAGAAAATTCTAGAATATTTTATTCTTGGAGCCCACGCCAAACAATCCCGATACGCCGTATTAAGTTCCAATACGCCGTATCGACCAATTTTCAGAGTCTATAAATACCAAAACCTAAATACGATTTTAGATATGCTTTTTACCACCAAGTTGTATGTCAATATGATGTCTAAAAAGTTTCATAATTCAATAATGAAAGATAAAGATAGTAATACAAAAGGGAATAATGTTGTAGGAGCCATAATGCACAAAACCTATCTTTGATGGAACTATTACTGTAATGACGGATTTTGATTTAAAGATATGATTCTTATCTTGATGACGAAATAGGGCATGTTTTTTTTGGTGAATACCAATTTTAGAGAGTTGGAATTAAAAAAAACGTTTGAATGGGAAAATTACCCTTTAAATAGTGATGATGAATGTATAACTTAACCAATGGGTGCATCAAATCCGAGTTTTAGAACGCCACACATAATGAGCAATGTCAACAAAATCCCACCATGTAACTGAAGGTAAGTGAAAAGATGAGAATAATTGGAATCTCGCATGCATACCAAAAGCTTAAGGGTTCTACAAAGGAGTTTTGAATCTAGGACCCGATTACAGTCGAAATGCAAGACGGATGAATGCTCACACGCGGCAGAATTAGCGTGCAATGATATGGAATGAAAAGGAGAAGCTGAAGACAAGTCTAACTTAAAGACTTCATTATGCTCAAATTATTTTTTTTCAAGCATACTGATGACGTACCCTCCTCTCTGGTTCAAAGGTCTCCCCTTCGACGCCCGAATGGGACCTTCTCCCAATTACAACCAATAACCTTCGAATAGTTTCGAATGACGTAAAACCATCTTCGGATAGTTACTAGTATGGGAATCCGCCACACTAAACCCTACACCTTTTTGGTGGGCCTTCAATGAAACTTGAGCAAAGGTCAAACCCATGTTCTCCATCTCTATCAAGGTCTTCCCGCCAAAATAGAGATCGTGGTACATAACCTCAAGAATCACCCCTTAAATCGCGAGACACCCACAATCACCGGTCTATGTGCTAAACCTTGTCCCATCTTATTTCTACACCTATAAATAGTTGGTATAGGCTCCAGGTATGGTCAGAACTTTTACACACACTCTTACTTACATTATCATACTTTACCAAATACAAAGCACATACTTACTCTCACGTCGGAGGTGATTCGTAGGGACACCCCCTGTGCTTCACTTAATGTAGTGTTTTAATTTGTGTTGACACAGGTTATTCAAGACTTGGATACTCAGCAATTACCCAAAGCATCCTTCGATCTCATCGAAGCTTGATCGTGCCCATATTTGCACAATCACATACTTTTGTGAAATTACATGTTACATAACCCGCACACAATGATCCTTGATTAGATATTATGAGAATTCAGCCTTTCCGTTTCTAAATGTTTACCCAAATTCCACAAAATATGAGTGTGCCGGTGATGTTGTAGACTTTAGAACTTGATTTGGTATATCACTCGAGACCACAGTGATGAGTATTATGGATTTAATTGGAGTAACTTATTTAAATTGGTAAATTTTAGGATTACACCCAAATCGCCTTTACATGTTGTTTATTAACTAACTACACCGGTTAGTTAACCTCTAGTTTAAACCCCTTTCCACTCTTATCTTTAGAGTGATGATCCACTAGAACAACCCGTAGAGCCAATCCTTTAGGAATTACACCAACTATTTGTTTCGTTACACCCTTACACCTTAACCTACCCTGTTAGATTAAGTTTAATTTACAGTTGCTAGTTGCTTAAAGTGTAAAGTTTATATTTCCCGAGTCTTGTGTCATTTTCTATCTTTGGTGAGGTTAGAAATTTACACATTGCAAATGGAAATGTATATCGTAGTCAAAACTTATGTGATTTTACTCACCAATGACCACAAAGGAATGAAGCTCAATACGTCGTATCAAGAGAGACTCAATACGCTGTATTCAAGATATAGTTGTGATATTCTAGAAGATATCAAAACATGGTCCCTACTCCAAGATAAATCCCTAATATTTCGTAATTAATGCCTTGGATACACCAAATCGAACCGATCTTCCAGACCGTATAAATAACAAAACACCTTTAAAACGGGTTTTTAAGTGTGTAAAATCATATCTTGATACTAAAACTCACACAAGTCGATTTTTAGAGGAGAGAAAGGAGCAGGAATGAGGTCAAGCATCGTTATCAATCATATGTGGAATCGTGTATAATTCCTTATACTTTAGTATCGTTTAGTTTTTGAGCTATCATTGTTAACTCGGTTAGTTTACCTTAGCTAAATAATTTCTCTTGTATTTATTATGATGTTTTAAGGCTATTTCCTTTGGGTATTAGCCATTATTATGAAGATTTGAATGTTTGGTATTGTTTATCTCGATTTCTTGATTTATCGTTGTATGCTTGTTTATGTTTAATTTATACTTGTTTACGTGCTTTCGTATGCGACCTATCATTCAACTGGATCTAGTGATACGGACCAAGTAATCTAGAGTCCAGGATTGCTCTCCATATAGTGATTTATACATCTAGAATCATAGGATCACAAATATTGTCCTTCTAAATCTATGTCTAGGATACGCTTCGGGCTTAACTAGTTAATTGGATATTGCCAATGGTTTATTGATCGTGTTGACTAGAAGGTGAACCTAGATAATTCAACAAATAATGTTTTGATTCCATTGGATAGTTGGACAAGTGGACTACTAGTGTATAAATCGCCATTAAGCGGTAAGTGGGTAAAGTCTTTATGAGCAAGGGTCTATCAAGATTACCATTGCTTTAATCCCTAAGATAAATTATAATCAATAAATAAGGATTCTTTATGCGGATGCTTTAATTATGACAGAATTAATGTGTCTAGGACTTAGGAAGAAGTCTCGCCTAAGTTTTAAGAATGATATGTCACCTTGAGATAAGAATCTAGTGCCCTAATAAACATAAACCAACGTTTTAATCAGATTAATAATAGTTAATACAATTTTATTATACAAGGCTCGACCGCTCTTTTATCTTCTGTTAATTAGCTTGTGTGGGTTAAACTGCCTAGAATTGATTATAGTCACCGACCAACCCGTGCCAGTCTCACAGGCTGAAACCCCCTTTTTACCTGTTAGAATTAGGTTTAGAACTAACATAGGTTTAGCATAGGTTTAACTTAGATTTGATTTAACATAGATTAGTTAACCAGTATAAAAAATAAATTGAGAGATTTAAGCTCACTTCAAGTGTTCGGACCCTAACTTCCCGGAATACTACTACGAACACCGGGGACATTACCGTTCGTTAAGTTGGCGTTTTTGGTTTAAGTCAGCAAAACTATAAAATTTAAAACTTGAAACTTCTTTACATATACACCACAAAACGGACCACAATCAGTAAACTAACCAGTTAATGAATGATAACAACAATCGAACGATTATATTTGAAGTATAGGGAATTACACGGTGTTTCTTAGTGTTTCAAGAGCTTTGTTTGACCTTCTCTACTCTCCTCGGCCTTTGAAAATCGTCCTCTGTGATTTGAGTTTCAAAAATATGGTTAAGCACACCCTAAAGTCATGTTTAGGGTTTTGTATTTATAGCTGCTGGAATTAGGTCAATACGCCGTATCCGTTGAGGTCGATACGGCATATTGGAGTTTCCTTGGAGTAGGGACCACGTTTGTCATCTTCCAGAATGTTCTTCGAGTATATCTTCTTTGATATGGCATATGATGCATTCTGAATACGGCGTATAGGTAATTGTGTCTTCGTGGTTTCATGTGAAGTTTAGGCACAGATACGCCATATCTTCTTGATGGATACGGCGTATTGAATGTCAGACCAGTAGGTTTCTTGATTTCTTCGTTTAAGCTCTAAAATGTGCGCCTTTTAGCTAATCTTCACCAATTGCTCTATAATTACTACAAATAATTAAAGATTAAGTACCAATTCATGCAATAATTATATCAAATGGGTAATTTTCATGGAATAAATAATGCTATAAAAGTAACTTTATTTGATGTCATCAAATATTCCCCCACCTGAATCCTACTTGTCCTCATGTAGACTTTAGAAAGTTTTGTAAAAATGTATCCCAACCTGAGTTTAAGATCTTTTTTGTTAAGCATTTTTCTTGTTAGATTACTAGCACACAACCAAACACCTCATGAAATAGGAAAATGAAAACACTCAAATCACTCAACTAATCTATGTGGTAACATGTAACTAATTCACTCAATTGCTTGGTCGTGATGATTATTCTATCATAGGCTTGTCAAGGATACACATCTCCACCACTAAATCTAAGGAGTAACAATTCTATAAAGGTAAATTGGGTTTTATTTTTGAAGTTCTAAAAGGTTTGATCACTCTTTTAATCTCTATCGATAAATATATTCTAGAAAAGGTAACAAAGACCATACATACACACCTATAACGATGGGATAGACACATATGACCGCATTCAAACCTTAACTTGAATAAGCTAAAGAGTAGGACTAGTAGTCTTCACAAAAAGTCATAAACCAGCAGGGGAGACAAACCACATATAGACACCCGTAATGACGAGATAGACATACCTGATTGCAATCATTCCCCCACTCGAGTAAAACCAAGGGTTAGGACAAAGAGTAATACAGGGAATGGATCTTCTAACTCTTTATCCAATAGTAATAAACCAACAAGGCTGACAAAATCACACATACATGGGCATAACAACAGAATAGACATGCATGATTGCTCACATCCTCATTCGAGTAAGACCAAAGGATAGGAATTAGGAAAGGGAAAATAATTATTGTTAAATACCTACATATAGGATTTATGAAAGTGGGAAAATATATTATTTTTAAATACAAAGAAGGCAAATAGAAATAGGTACTAGGCATAATGTTGCAAGATTACTATTCCTACCGGCTTACCTTATACAGACACAAATTGGTAGACTAAACTCATGTTTCTAACCATGAAACAATCAATCGCTTTTGAATAGACACTAATCAGACTCAAAATAATAACTTGATCAAGTACAATCAGATGAAAACAAACCTATAGTTGGGCTGAGTATGCACCAAAATGGTCCCACCATTCAACAATCATCTTAAGTTAACCAACCTATGTGAGACAACTTTCTCGCACATTATACATAACAATTAACCTAGTTGTATAATATTACCGTACCAACACAAATACAACCATACTTCCACAAACAAGCTTTTTTGTATTTTATGATTATTTTTTAAACACTACAAACTTGGTAAATAAAAACTAATGTTGTAGAGAATTCATTCACCATTTTCATGACTATGATTAAAATACTGAATAATCTGATAACCAGAACATAATAACGAAGTAGCTAAAAAATATCACCGAGTCGAACTATCAACTTTTAACATCTGTTGCATTGTGGCAACGTAATGTTCCTGACCATACAACCAGAGAAAAAAAATTCACCATGCGTTGTGCAATTTTACCCTACCAATAGTAAAGTGAATTGTGATGGATAAAGATAACTCATGACAACAGGGAAGTACAAAAACTTTACACAAAACGTAAACTATCGAATTAGTATTATAGGAACCTGAACTAATACATAGGAAGGTCTAGAATAGGTGGTAAAGTGTAACAAAATAATTTGGGGTTGAACTCCAATAACTAATGCTCGTAAAACTAATATCTATCTCGGTGTATCTACTCTTAAAATGAGAGTAACCTAAGGGTTTATAGAACGGGGGTAACTAACCGGGTTTAGTTAGTTAAAAAAACATGAATAGGCCATTTAGGTTAATCCTATAAATTTACACCCCCAGTTTAGATAAGAAGTCACTCCGATCGTATTAGAAATAGGCTTATTGTTGTAGGTCTTCGAAAAGATAAACCTACATGCCAAGTATCTAAATTTATACTATGCAAATTTCCGTCAACAGCACACCCTCAGTAGTATTTTTGTGTAAATATGCGTAAAAATATAGAAACTTTATAAGCCAAAATCCTCACAAATAACCTAACAAGGGTCTAAGTGTGCGTTCAAGGTTTAAGTTATTGTATAATAAAGTTCACAAAAAAGTAAGCTAAAATATATTTAAATTTATTAGGCATGAAGCATTAAGCCTGAATAAGAAATAATTGTATAAAACAAGGACAAGTAAGCGTTCTAATTCTCCTCCCCTAGTTGAGATAAATACGAACGCACCATCAGTCTTTAATACAGATATAACAAGTAAATATAGAATGATGGAAGTAGGACGACAAGCTATGAAGAACTATCCGTTCACAATGCCAGACCGGACTTAAAGAACAGTTAATGGTCAAATGCCAAGAAACCTACTGATGTCTTTCCTCAGTTAACGGTAGGACACAAAAGTGAATAAAACAGAAAACACGTATAAAAGAAAAATGTAATAAACAAGATTTCGATACCAAATACAAATGCAATAATTTAGTATTTATAATAACGGCTAAGAATCCTAAATACAAACTATAATTCTCTGTCGGAAAAACATCTTGATATTCCTAAATAACCAAATTAAATAAAAGATAATACGCATAAATACTAAAATACAACCTGAAACCAAATCTATAATACTTCAAAATCAATAATATGGCTCGGAACGATTCTTTTGTGTTGAATATTTCGTCCCCTACATTCACCCCGGCATACCTTGTAAAGAAACTCCGTCCCTCGAGATTCATCTGGAGGAATCGTTTTAGAAGCCAGATGTGTTTGCTTCATCTCTTTATAATTCTGATCTTTATAATAGTGCCGTAAGTGTCTCTGTTCCTTGTATCCTCCACGTATATAGAGACCTAAGCTTAAACAAATGAACTTTTGACATAAATAAAGACTTTTGACGCTTCCAATTTCCATAAAAGACCACGAACTAGTTTATGAAGGCTAATACTCTGCTCATTACCCATTTAATCCATCGACATGCCATCCATGAGAAAAATTAGGCTTGTAGTCAGATGTCCTGACAAACTCGCAGCAACGTTAACGGAGACTTATCTGCGAACTTACATGAACTATATGGTGTTGAATCATCCTTCATAAGAGAGTCCCTTTTCTGTTGCCGGTGTCTTCGGAGCATTAGAGTTGTTGTCTTCCGTTGCACCTTTAAGCACCTTTTTGATCGTAGCTGTCAAAACCGATTAGCATTCATCTTCTGTTCAATCACTATGGTGGTGTCTCTCTATTTTAGAGATACTCAATCAAGTGAAAGCTCAACGTATATTAGTTATGTGTATAATTGTGTTTATCTCTTTGGACTGCCTGATGTTTGTGCATCTTGCGATCATCTTTATCTAGATGATAAGTTGGAACAAACATCTAATGAGATCAATAATGCTGTGTCGACGGAATTATGAAATGAGATCATGCGTGTCGAAGGAATTATGAAGAGGGGAAGCACACGACTGATGTGTTGGAAACCCAATTACTTTTTTCTTATGTAAAAGCTGATTTTTTTCCTCACTCGAAAGTTTAGATTTTATATGGCATCCAAGATTTGAGCCTTTTGTTTCGTCTGTTGTTGTGAATGTTGCTGCAGTAGTTGTGATTGGTGCTGCAGTTTTTGTGATTGTTGTTGCACTTGTTGTTGAATCGCTTGTAAGACTTGCAAAAGTACGTTATTATCGGTCATGGTTACTTAAAAAAAAGAAACTTTTTTTTGTGAACAGTATGAACCGATGAACAGTGTAAATGAATAGTAATGATGAACAGTAAAAGTTTTTTTTTGAGAAAATAGAATACAAGGATAGATGATCTGGAGTTAGAATTAGGAGAAACCTAATACGATAACTTACCAGAACTTGATGGTTTGAATTCGGTGAATCGAATATGATGGAACCAAGGGTTATCACTCAGGGTAGACTTGCTCTAATTACCACCTGATGTAGGATAGCTGATAAGTGTTAAATACACATATCCAATTAGGCTTAAAATAACCCAATTAAACCCAAAACAGACCAAAAATGGCAAAAATATGCTTGTATTTGTGTTTTGTGTGTGCAGGTACGGATATATCAAAAATCACAAGAAAACAGTCAAAAACGGGCAAGCACGGACACGAGAATCAGAAAAGTACAAAAAGAAGCCAAAGATTCAAAGCCGAAGCCAGAAATGTCAAACCCTCAGTCTACTCTAGTCAATCATGGTCAATAAAAGTCAACAAGGCCCAAAAATATTCCATTTTCACCCTCCAAGTTTCACTAAAGTCCAAAAATAGCCCCTCACCTCTTATTGGGCTTTAAAAAACCTTAATGGGCCCAAAAAAATCCCTTACCCGGATCCTTAAGCCTAAAACCCTAGCCCACTTCCCTTTTTCATAAACTACAAGGACCAGTTTTGCAATTTCTAAAATTCCCTTTATAACTAAAAATAGTAAAAAGAAAGAGAGGGACTCAAATTGCCAACTTCCTAAACTTCAAACTGAATTTACCCGTTTTCAGTTATAAAAAAACGCGTGAATCCTAATTACTGTTCACCTATCATCTTCGTTTCACCATACTAGGTAAATCAAGGGGCAAATAGGAATTAAAGGGTTAGATGGTCAATTCATGAGCTCGTTAACACTAAGGAGGGGTCATATCAGTCAAATCAAGGGTTACTTAAGCTCTCACTCAAGCTCTTGACACGTCAATAATGGACAAAGCACAAATAATAGTGGGTTTTTATGCTAAAACACTCATAAAAGAAGCACAATGACATCCAAAAGAGAATGACACACTGGCAATCTTCAGGTGTCCACACAATGATCAAACGGCCATAATTGAAGCCCCAATGATTAGAAGATTTGATGGACAGGATTAAGGATTGGAGAGCAAGGAAAGAGAGCCTAGAAACTTCACCAAATGCCTATAAATAGGGCGTCACTCTTCACACACACACGTAGCTTTTAGGATTAGTTTTTAGCTTAATTTTACTTTAAATTTTGTAATTTCCTTTTAAATATTGTAAGCAAACTTTTTATTAATGAAATGCAGTTGTTTTTAATCTCTCAAAATCTCTCTAATTCATAATCTCTCATTTTTCTTATTTAGAATTAAGCTAAAGCTCAATAAGCCCTTATAATCTCTAATAAGCTCTCAAGAGTCTATAAGCTCTAGATTTGAGCTTAATTAGCCTTAATCATACTTTAAACCTATAAAATCAGCTTAAATTCTAATTACCTTTGGATTTGGACTTATAAGCTTATGGAAGGGGGATCTAAAATGGAAGGATCCCCAAGGACTTATACCCTAGCTTATTAATAAGCTAGGGAGCTTGTAGCTGCCATTATTGGTCCCTCTTGTTTAGCTAGAGGTGCATTGTAAGTTTTCCTTTAATTTCTTGCTTT
>BQNB010104317.1:0-23843 GCA_026074375.1 Tanacetum coccineum | reverse complement strand
TCGCAGTATGCGATGAAATCTTCGCTTCCCTCAGGTAAGGCAAGGATTGGTGCACTGCACAATTTCTGCTTCAACAGTTGAAAAGCTGCTTCTTGTTTATCGCCCCACTCAAACTTGACCTTTTTCTGGGTAAGCTTAGTCTTTGGCGATCTTTGAAAACCCTTCAATGAACCTCCAGTAATACCCAGCAAGACCTAAAAATTGACGAATCTCTGTTGGTGACTTAGGAGATGCCCAATCTTTAATGGATTCGATCTTGGCGGGATCCACGTGAATACCCTTACTATCAATCACGTGACCTAGGAACTGTACTTTAGGAATCCAAAATTCACATTTGGAAAACTTGGCATACAACTCCTCCTTCTTAAGTAATTCTAAGATTTACTTAAAATGCTCTTCGTGTTCTTGCTTGTTCTTCGAATATATCAGAATATCTTCAATAAATACAATCACAAATTTATCTAGATATGGTTTGCAAACCCGATTCATAAGTTCCATGAATACGGCAGGTGCGTTTGTCAAACCAAACGACATAACTTGGAATTCATAATGGCCATAACAGGTCCTGAAAGCGGTTTTCGGAATGTATTCTTCTCGAACCCTCAGTTGGTGATAACCTGACCTTAGGTCTATTTTTGAGTAGACACTCGACCCTTGGAGCTGATCAAATAAATCGTCAATTCTTGGGAGCAGATAACGGTTCTTCACCATTAGTTTATTCAATTCTCGGTAATCAATGCACATCCGGAATGATCCGTCCTTCTTCTTGACAAACAAGACCGGAGCTCCCCAGGGTGAGGAACTAGGTCTTATAAAGCCTTTATCATATAGTTCTTTTAGTTTCTCCGACAACTCTTTCATTTCAGATGGTCCCAATCGATAAGGCGCCCGAGCTACGGGTGCGGCACCAGGTACCAAATCGATTTGGAATTCCACTTGTCGAGTTGGAGGAAGACCCGGCAAGTCCTCAGGAAAGATTTCAGGAAAATCTCGAACTATTGGTACATCCCCAAGTCGCTTATTCTCCGACTTGTCTTCAACCTCATTTGTAGTGACATGTGCCAGAAAGATAGGAAACCCTTTTCCATGTACTTCTGCTTTTTAGTGCACAAAATGATGTTTAATCGTGTCACATTTCCCTGGTTACTTCCATCACCATGTTTGATTAAGGTTTTATTTCTCCAGGGGATGCGAACAATCTTCTCGGCACACACAATGACCGCTTGGTATTTCGCCAACCAATCCATACCGATTATAGCGTCGAAACTACCAAGTTCTACCGGCATTAAGTTTATGTTGAATTGGTGGTTTAGGAAGTTTAGTGTGCAACCCTTAACCCCTAAGGATAGTGTTTAACCAATTATCCTCCCGCAACTAGGTTGACGTCATAGATTGTAATCTAAAGTAGAATGCGTGAAATCCATTTAGGAACTAAATGCATAGACACAAAAACTCCTATCGCACCAGTGATCAAATAATATAGAAGCATATGCGTTGTGTGAGAAGGAACTTAGCGCCGATGCACGGACTTTTAGATTCTGGTTTTGTCCCTAGCACGTCCACTACATACACTTTGGGGCCTGAGCCCTGTCATTACTAACTTTATTTCCCGGTTTTTTGTTGTTCTTTACTTTGGTCATCCTCTTGTATGTCCTTGAACTCCACACCGAAGCTAAGTAGGTTTCGGCCTGACCCAATGCCCCTCTATTGTACCATTTCCCCCACTCCTACAGTCACGAGCAAATGCCAAACTTTGTGCATTTTTATGGCATTTTAAAGCATCATAGACCGTCATGGTTGATAGTGTGCATTTAGCGCATAGAGGGTTAGATCCCCCGTATGGCGTCCTTTCCACCAGTCCCTGCAGTATAGGCCCGGCCAGTGTTCGGCCTCTCAATTCTGCTGCTACTTTTGTTGTATTACGCACTTTTCGATCACACATATCTCTCTAACACTCAACCTCCATCTCTTATTGTAGCTCCCCCCTCCTCTTTCGGAAGACACACTAGTATGAATCTGAGGATCTCGTTCGAGTCTCTCTCCTTTGTCTCTGCAACTCTTAAGGTTGCCCATAACAATGTCTTGCATATCCGAAGGAAGCGCAAAGACGATTTGTGAGCTTCGTTAACCTGATAAGTGTCGCTACAGAATCTAATAACTACTGCGAAACTCAACGTTGGTCGAGGTCGTGTGGTAACCCACAAGTCTTTCGGGAACACATCAACAAAATCTTGTACAACAGGCATGCCACTCAACTTAGGTTCATCTACCTACACGTTCATCAAGGCTTTGGCGACCCCCAGATTACGTTCCCCTTGAACCCTAAGTATCCCACCACCTTCCAATGATATCTCAACCACCTTCTCGTGGAACACGATCACAGCCTTATTCTTGGATAACTAGTCCATTCCTATAATCACATCGAAGGTTCCATGACCCAACGATATCAAATCTATGATAAACACGGAAGTTTCCGTAGTCCTATTTGCAGTGCACGGATATCTCATCAACTTTACTTCTTCTTACCATCTGCTACTTTCATCACAATATCCAAGGTTTTACAATACTAGGTTTCATATTAAATAAAGGCTCAAAACGTGAGCAGAAATACTAAAAAACTAGCTTACCCCAGATATCGAAAAGACGATATGCCAAATGAATTCGTTTAAAGAAAAAGTACCCGTCACAACGTTAGGATCTTGAAGAGCATCGGTTGCATTGATATTGATAGCCCTTCCCCTAGCCGGATTCCCATTGTTTCGGGCATTACGATTGGTACTCCAAAGCCAACGACTTTCGGCTTAACCGGTGCTTCTGTTGCATTTTGAGACAAGTATGACGAAGGTGATCAAGGACTCACCAACACTCATAACAAACCCTCCCTGAATTAATAACTCCGAATCCTAACAGCATTCTCACTAGGAGCCGACTTACTTAAATGGTGCCTGATCATTCTTTAGTAAAAATGAACCGTGTCTGACAATTATACACAAATTTACAAGGTCCATTTTCTCTGGATGATAGATGGTATTAGCCCTTAGTGCACACTTAAGGATTGGAACCCACAAACTTATTTATAGGAGGAGCTGTCGCCACAAAACCTGTCCCCACCTTTGCCTTCTTATTATCTTTCCATGACCCTCCTGGTTCACTTGTCTCTTCCACTCACTTCCTTTTCTCCATTACCCTTTCGTCAATGTACCACAGCTTACTCAGCCTCAACAGAATTAATCTAGCCCTAAAATTTCATTCTGTAATTGGTCGGTTGGGTCGCTCGGAGCATTCCCTGAATCTCAGGAGCCAAACCAGCTATGTACCTCTTGAGGCGTGATGACTCAGGGGTAACTAGGTGTGGAACCAGCTTGGCCAATTCATGAAACCGATCAGTGTAGGCGGCATGATTGGCTCCCACCATCTTATGATTCCAGAACTCATTTTCTAACTTCTCTATTTCATTCTTGGACAGAACTCTTCTAAACACAGTAACGCTTTTAAAATAAGTCCATGACATAAATTGCAGCCTTTTACAGACCTCATTGCTTGAACTAGGTGTTCCACCAAGTCAAAGCCCTTGTTCACAAACGAGACCTAGCTAGCAAACTTGACTCTTTGATTCTCAGCACATCCACTATTGTCAAATATTGACTCCATTTTCTCCATCCATCGAGTAAGTGCTATCGAACCTTTATTTCTCCTTGCCAACAAACTCTTTGCGGGTATTGCAGCCATAAATGTCTTGTAGAGGAACATCTGCTATTTTCCACCATTACCATACTCCCAACAACCACCAGTAGCAGTTGCATTGTTCCCAAGATTGCGTTGGTTAACTTGGGTGAGAACGATTTTTTTGAGGAAGGACAGTTTGCAACTGTTGCGCAATGATAGCAGCAATGTCAGGGTTCTCATTGTTCTTAGGACCGCTTCTTCGGGATGGAGCCATTTCTATAAAAGGTAAAATTTATATACATTAGACGATATAATAAGGATTTCCTATCCCATAACCTTATCATACTCTAAACATCAATTCTCTGCACACTGAGACATCACCACTACTGTCGCTCACTAGCATATTCGCGAGTCTTACTCTCTCATGATACACATAACTCCAAAATCATCTTAGCGAGAACCCCTTGTGCAATAGTGCGCATCGTCTCACAGAGAAATCCTCGACTTAACCTTTCCAATCCTTGTCGAAGCTCGCGACACCATCCTCTCAATACATCAATAGCGCGGCCACACAAGCTCACTCAGACGATCTGTTCAAGCGCCTCTCCTACCTACATCAACTACTCTTAGTTACCGCTGTACACTACTCCACTCAATCACTATCACTATATTAGAAGTCTCTTCTGAAGCTTCATTGCACAGATCTTGTCCCGGCTGATTCACTACCCGACAGTCAGATCTATACTCCTCCGTCAATCGATATTAATAATACTTATACAACCTCCCAGTGAACAGCTGAAAGAGAGGACTCATATGATCTCCGTCAACATCAGCTGACACGACTCATAGAGCGATTCCGGAAACTCTATCTCACATCGAGTACTACACGGTAAAAGAACACCCTTCAACAGTATCCGAGGTCTACATTAGAGTCCAAACATTAACACCTCGCACAGTTAGTCTACCAACAGACACATTGTAACGTCTTTATAGCGGTCTAACACCCAGTTCCTCACAAACGTGACCGCTCCTGACACTAACATTTGAACAATCACACTTCGCGATTAGGGACTACCTAGTCTCTAGACAACACACTCTACAATACGATTTGAGACACTTCAGTAAGCTTGGTAAGACCTTTGAACGAGGGCAAGCTTTAATACACGTTCACACACACATAAGATCGTGCGAGTCACGCGACATAGAGAAGACAGATGACGGTGAAGGATAAGTCTGTTCTGAGAACAAGGCAGAGAGACGCTCTAAGAGTGACACTTTGGCAGCTCAATGTCAGTCTTCGATTGCGCACAATTGTCATAAGTCTTGGCGTAAATTAGCAGCGCGAGCAATCAGAGACAAGTCACAATATATCAGGTCATGATGGTTATGTGTACTATAAAGTTTGAGAGGTGGGGGGTGAGTAAGATGTTGAGATTTGGTAAGATGTTTGAACGTGATTTCAGCACACGATATGAATAGGCGAGGATCCATTCAAATGTCACTTGCTTAATCTAGCGACAATTAAGTCTCAGATATCAACGATACCATTGTTTCACAAGTTTTTACACACACACATAAACGAAAATGCTCTCTTTACATCTAGAGAGATGCACGATTAGATTTTGAGTGAGACACAATGCAGTCTAAAGATTTGTATCTTTACTTGATGATGTCAACAAGTGTCTTTGAACAGTATAATTAAGACATGTGATTGTGCAGAGTAAGAAAGGTTACATAGTAATTACACACATGAACTGAATGTACAAGTGAGGGTTGATCATTATGACAGTACGCTTGTCATGATACATGTATTTTTCGACGTGAAGAGATATCTTTAGACCAGAATCGGGGCGACAAGAATAGATATAGATATATGGAGTGCACTACTAGATAGGGATAATGAGTTAATAAAGTAATCAAACTATCGCAAATATGACTAATGTATGTCGAAGAGGGAACTACAGGTGGGAGACATGATATAAATATATTCTGGTGGAGTTGCAACAGATACGACAAACGATAGGAAATTAATGTTAATGTCATACAAGAAGGTGAGAAGCGCGGTATATAATGTTCTGGATACTACTGCGGATGCTGGATGAGTCTGTGACAATGACTTTATATGGGGATGGTGGTGACTGAGGGATATTGGTATGGTAGAGAGCTTGTGGGAGATGTGTGATGGGAGAGAGCGAGGAGGGATGTTTTCTAAAGTAGGGTCACATTGGAAGTGAGGTGTTATGGTAAACAATGTACGACAAGAATATATTAAGTTAGTGTGTTATTAGCAGTCACAAGAGTAGGTGAGGGTTGATAATGATGTGAGCCGTAGTTGTGCGTGAGAGATAATTGTGATAAATGTACAAAGGTAGACTGGAGATAGCACACTAATTATGTTTCAGATTGGCATATCTAATGATGTGATTATCGCATACACCGTGAGGAGTTGAATTGGTATTCTCGATATTGTATGTGATGTACAAAGTGATTTTATTGGAATTAGAGTAAACTAGATCAAAGATTAACAGTGTATAGAGGAGAGAGTAAATCTAATAAAGTATTTGTAGTTAGATTATCGTGAGCGAGTGTATCGTTGTTGTGAAATGAAGCTTATTATAGGTTCTCAGTATAATTTAACAAATCGTATGGAGCAATTTTTGTTGGTTTTACCGTAATAGAAAGAGTTATAATATGGCATAGAGCAGTAATACTTAGTTTAGACGAGTATTTTGATTAGTAGATCTGTGTTTTGTATTTGGATTAGGGATTATCATAATAATTGTTGAGGTTGATTTGGAATGAAAGGAATTAGTTTGTGTGGTGTGCATTTAATATGTTATTGTGTATTATAATTTGCATGTTTAAAATCCGTGAATTATGTTTATTTTTCATAAAGTTAGTCCATTGTTAATCAACAATAGGGAATTTTGTTTAACTATGATCAAATGTAGGAGTGATGTGGTAATATGTCTGTGGAAGATAAATGAGAATGAGTCGTATGAAGCTCAAGATTGATTAGTTCGTTATTAATGTTCATAGTTGAACAATAACAAATGATTGCTCACAACAAGATCTCATCATGGCAGATTAACAATACACATATGTAACATATAGCTACACTCTTACAAGTCTCTATCATACAATGAATAGGTCTCGATCGGAGTCACAAGCTTCTGACCGTGCAGTCTATATCACTTCTCTATACGCTTTTGACCAGTCACATATGATGCTTGTGGCGCGAAGTCACTCAATACCTCAACACAGACAAAGAATGGGATTGTGGGTGCATCGTGGGGAGGGAGTGGGGGTATATATTAATATCATATGACGTCCGGAACGTTACATATCTAATCTTCACAGCCTCATCATGAGGAGTGACGAGATAACTACATGAGATAGTAAGCATCTGATTGGATGCGACATACATATCGTCCGTATAGGTATCATATGAATGATAATTGTTGAGTTAGGATAGATAAGTAGAGTCTGGCATAGGACATCTCTACAAAAATAGTTAGATAGTCCGACCACAGTTGAAAAGATTGAGATAATTCAAGACTGAGCTCTACATACACAAGAACATGTCACACACAAATTATGAAGTGGGGTAACCTAATATATTACATCTAGAGTAAGAATAAATGTAGGAACAACAGAGCTGTCATATTCATGCGTCATTCTATAAGGTGTATGTTATATTGAGAAAGAAGGGGCGAATGTTGTCTTATTGGAGGTGGATTGAATTTGTGGAGGACAAAATTAAAAGTATTAAAAAAATTTAGTAACATAGTGGAGTTGTATTGTAAAAAAACAAAAATATGTAGGGGTCTAGTTGACTCACAATAAATAAAGTAATTTGAGAGTAGACATGATAACATGTTTGAAATAATTATGAAAGATGGAATGTGTATCAGGTAATAATATGAGATGATGACATAGATAATTGAACTATTAAGGTAAGAGTAAGTACAAATGGGTGGTGTAGTCAGGACAAAATAGTGGTATATTAGAAGTATAATATTGTAAAAAATATGATATGAAGTTGAATAATACTCTCAAGTGGTGCATGTAGATGGTAAACATTTTAAACAATAAGCTTCCCTGAAACCCATATGGATTCCATCTCTTGAATCTCAAAGCGCTGTAGCTACTATGTAGTGGAACACGTGAGTGAAGAAATAGAGTATAAACCATATTTGATAAGATTTTAAATCGTCCCAAACTTGTGTCTTATGTTCTTTGCACTATCCCCAAACGAACGTCAAACTTATAAATACAATCTGTGAAAAAAAGTAGACCGCAACCTATTGACAAAACGTCCTCATCCTTCTATGAGACACATACTAATGAAGCAATGTACTCCATTGAGCACCATAAAGAAATCGCACACCTTTTGCTAGATTTTGACAAGTCCATCGTCACATAACATTTAAGCCGAACAAGTTTATCTTAAAGCCAACCACAACTTATTAAAAATATGATAAGCAGCAAGCATCTGTGAAAATCAACTACAACATCAATAACAATAATCAACTGCTTCGTAATCACATCTTCAAAAAAATTCCAAACAGCGCTTTAAATCAGTAAGAATAATAACTATTTGAAAGCAATAGTTCTGTTCGTGATCCAAACCATCCAAAAACAAAGTACTTGTCCGATTATCGTACAAAGCTAGCAGACAAACGTCTTATCAAACACTCCTGCAATATAAACTCTTCTCTCATACGATCTCACAATACAGTACATCAACGTACGGTTGCTCTCGAACCTCAAGACAGATGGATGCATGCAACACATCAAGCTACAGTACACTGTGCAAGGCAATAATTGATACCTATCTATCAATATCACAGACCTTCTTGATCCTAGCTATTCTACTATACTCAGACTCCTCATCTCATCTGTAGTCTACACAAGTCCCTCAGTAATACCCCCTACGCAAACACTCCTACACACGAACTCTGCGAGCAGACATAGCTATCACCCTATATACTTATTTTTCCTCTTTCCCAATCATAGTCCATTATTGATCGCATCAACTAGATCGAGCCTGAGTAGTAGTCAACGAACTCGCTACATCTCTTATCCACGAGGTGGACAACAAGGTAACTCAGGGTCTGAATACCTCTAGGTAATATTGTAATATTCCTACGGACTCACTGTAGAGTTGAGCACTAATAGCATCAGATATTAGCGCGTCAAGAATGAAAAGCGTCTATACTATCGACTACATAGAACTACACTGCAGACAGGTAGATGCGATGCACTGGACACCCACAATAGCGCCTACTCATGATCTAAGCGAATGCGAGCGAGATAATACTCAGTCCAATAGAACTGCGAAATGCAAGACTGTTACAGTGCTAGTGTAGTAGCGAGGGTATACTACTACCTATCTGAAACGATATTCACAACTAACACATGTAGAGATTTAGGAAAGTAGATGCGGCCTCACTCTCATCCAGAATCATCACAAACGCATAAGCCCTATGAACGAATAGGGCTATGGAGGTGGTGTGTGGTGATAACACAGTGAGGGTGGTGATATGGTAGTGATGGAGAAGGTATCTGGGAAGGTGTGAAGACCATGGGAGAGTGGGTGATGATGGTGGAGAGTAGATAAGCGAGAAGTCTATCAACCTCTGTCATCAGACCATAATTGGTGTATTTAAACTGGAGCGGAATAGAAGTACCTAGCTGTCACGACAACGATATGCAGGGTGTGGTGGTGGTGTGGCCGCAGAACTCGTCAAGTCTCGAACGGCACCGTCTCCGCGCGTGATGATCACAGTGTCTACCTTGATACCAGCAGATGTAAAGCAACGAACTTACGAGTCGGCAGGAAGCTAGGTGCTCATCCTCCTCCTCTCATCATCGGCCCTCGATGTCCATTTAATCATCCTTATCATCCCGGAATGACCCCATCCTCTCTCTCCCGTGCATCTCCTCTATCGGCAGGATAATCGACATGATCCTCCTCGGGGTCCTCATCGTCATCCTCCTCCGGGTCCGCCTCAGGATCAGACTCCGGGACATATAGTTCAGAGTGACTGAGCAGTGGTGAGGCACCTCAGCACCTATCTGATCCTCAGTAACAAATCCTCAACGCCCATCGTATGCTCTGGGCCCTTCGAACATAATTTGGCAAGGTGACTGCCATGCTTTGGCTCCTCAGAGCCAGCACTAATCCTGGAGAAGGGTGGCGCCTAAAGAGCGGCCTGCACGTATGGGTCCTCTGGTATCCCAGGCAGCTCAAGGTACTCGTGATCATCGGTTCTTGGTGATCCCATGTCTGATAAATCCCAAAGGGCTGAAACCTCCTTAAGTAACCCCTGATCATCCGAATCGATACGACTGAATCTAAAATTCAAAATAGCTTAGTATTAGAATTAATATAAAACTCTTATAGTAATATATAATATAAAGATCCTAACATGTATATACAATTATGAATCTTCTAGTCCAACCATCTAATGCAACAATAGTGTATGCATGAATGTATGCACATATGTATTGTCCCCGTGTAAGTAAACCCCTTTGATGAAGTCGATGTTTGTAAACGGTTTATAAGCCAGGCAAAATCATTTGACCTCTGGTTCTCTATAGACCTGGCTCTTGATACCAATCTTGTAACACCCTGAAATTGGTCGCAGCGAATAAGGGTCCAGGGCGTGTTTACTTCATAGAACAATTAAGACACAAGATTTATATAGAACACCAAAAGTCATTAAACTGAACATTAGATTTTAACAAAGAATTTGTTACATAAGCCGAAGCGTTCACTTAGTCCACATTGTTCAAAATACAAAGATTTTAAGCCCATAACAGTTAACAAAAGTAAATGCGACAAATCTTTAATGCATTGATATCCAAATCAAAACCACCAAGGAATCCTTGTACCTCGATGCTTTACTGATCCCCTGAACACATTGCTTTAAAACGTCCAACAATAATGTTGTAAATTCATAAGGTTTGATAAATCATATCTGAGTATGACAATAAGAATTCGCAAAGTGTATGATAATGACAACAATGCAACATCATAAAAATGTAATTACGTTGCCATAAAGAAGCTCATGACACTGAAGTCCGACATAAATTAAAACCATATAAATGGCCTACCTAGCCCGTGATGGAGGGTTCTAACCCTCAACATCCTAATGTTCGAACATGGATAAATTCGTTTCGTTTTAGCCTATGATAGCTAATCACCCTACACGGATGTCAATCCCAATAATTTAGTTCATAACATTCGCGCTCACAATCCAGTAACTGACTGTTATGATATGGGCTCAACTATGGTTAAATCGCAACTTAGCCGAACACAGTAATTATAATGTAAAATTATCGCCTTGTGTCTAGTTTGTAAAACATGCATGATTTCGTCACCCCCAAAACCTTTGTAAAAACAAAAGCATGAAAACAGGTGAGGCTATGACTCACCTTTAGTGACGAAAAACAAGAATATCAACAGATAATGCGCCACGCAAATCATCAGATGCAACCTATTAAATAAAGACGTAGAAAAGTACTAAAATCACTATGGGAAATTACTACCATCTATAATTCTATATAGCAATCACCATCTAATTGTTTTGGAAGTTTGTGTTTTAATAATGTTAAAAACGTTGATAATTATTGTTGTAGTAAAACTACGTAAACTTACGCGGTTTTAAAGGCACCGTTTTAGATGTTTTCTATGCCCACGATGCTTTCGTATTAGGACGAGTTATCATTATTAGACATTTTCATATGTTAGGTGCCTCTGATAAACAATACTTTTTTACTGCTTCAACATAACCAAGTTATAAAGTTATTTTTTATAATTTAGAGAAATCGTAAAAACCCGAAACGCTCGGTATTTATTCCGTTATAGCTCCGGTTTTAGCGATTCTTTTGAGCAAGTTCTCGGTATTGAAAGTTCTTATAATGACTTACAAGGTTTACAAAATTAAAAGTTTCTGTCATGAACATAACTTTTAAAAAATTGTTTTATAAAATTAATTAATTGTTTCGTAAACTCCTGCGAAATTTCATAACTCCTTCGTTATATTAATTGACAAATTACGTATTATCATATCAATATAGATCCCCTAGAAAATATGTGTAAATTTTTTAAAAAAAATACTAAACTTGCTATTTATATATTTTTATAATTGTTTTATAAAAATTCTTTTATAGAATCCTTTATGTATCGTATAACTTGTTTTAGACGGTAACATTTTCGTTATTTATCCGTTTTTTTAAAGTTGTATTTTAGCTTTTTGAATCCCTCATGAGACGTATATTTTATAAAATATAAAATGGGGCGCAGGTAGTAATTTAATTAAAACAGAAAATTAGACCCTTGTTTTCTTGATTGCATCATGTAAAAACTTTATTTTTATACTTTTCAACTTTTGTAACTTACCATAATCTTATATACTATCAATATTATTATGTGCTTACTTCATATCATAATGGTCCATTAGTCCATCATTGTCCCCTTATGTCCAACTTAACCAGATTAACGATTTTTATATCAAGTTGAATATACATTTTACTTGTAGCTTTTCATGTAAAATCATTAAAACCCCTAATTTTCATTACCGGACTATTTTAAGCTTAACGCAATGTTGTTCATCACTTATAACTTTCCATTATAAACTTATTTTAGTGTTCACAACACCGCATACAACAAAAGACATCCCATAAATAAGATTAACATGTCTTTGCCATACTTTTACTTGTAACATATTTAAAAAGCCTTATAGAACCCTAATTTGTATTTATCCATTTTTACCCCAAAACAACATGGTACAATCCTTTAAATATATTTTTTAACATAATCTCATTAACATCATAACATGTTTAAAAGTGAACAAATCCATAACTACAAGTAAGAATCCCTTTTACATGTTAAAAAGTCCTAAATGGTGATTCAAGCTATAAAGAATTTACATATGCATATAATGATATATTCAAGAACATAAAGAGTTCTAGATGACCTTTTGTGAAGTGAGAGATGATGCTCAGCGGGTAGGAGGGGGGTCACGAATCACATCAAATTCAACCGACACCCCGCGATAAGAGGGGGTGTATGTGTATTTGATAATAATAGATTATTTTTTGTTATTAAAGTAGTTTTTGGATGGTGAAGAAACCAACACACTCCCCAACTGTCAGGCCACACTGGCCGGGGGAGTGGAATATCACTATTTACAGAGGGGCGGGGGGGGGCGGCAAAACATTAATAAACATGGAAAAAATAAGGGTGCAAATATTAAAAATTGTAACCACAGACTGCCATCACCATCCTTTTAATATCATATCGTATTATCAATTAATCCCACAAATAACGCACAAACCTCAATACACTACCCCCCCCTAACCAAAGGGTCAAACTACAACACACAGGAGTACACAACGCTCTCTCAACATCGACTATACAAACATCTCTATTAACTCTCAATGGGAGATGTTAATGTATCCAAGGATTTGATGTCTAAAACCTATGAGTATGATCTCTTTATCTAGGGAGAGATCAAGACTTACAAAGGAAGTAAATCAATCGATAAAAACTATTTAAATATTATATAAACCACATTAATATGTTTCCCCTAATTATCCTGTAGACATATTTCACACAAATCTTCATATTTGCTCCCACCAGCTTGTAAGAGTTTTAATAATGACGACCTTTGACCTTTTTTTTCATTCTTTATTCATTTTGTCTACATCAAATCAAGAATCCCAACATAATCTTCCCTAATTTGTAGATGACAGAAAACACACAAAATCGTGTACGAACAACCCCTTAAATAGAGAATTTAAGAATAATCATCTCCTTGAATGAAACAAACTTACCAAGCTTCCTTTGATCATGTCACCACATATAATAAGTTTCAAATCAACAAACCTATAATCTTCTCCCCCTTTTGTCTCATCCAATAGGGGTCTTCTAAATATGGCAACTATATAAAACACTTCCTCTCAAGTGGTGCAAGTAGATGGTTAAACAATTAAACAATAAGCTTCCCATTTTGGAAACCCTATATGTTTATACCATCTCTTGAATCTCAAACTCTGTAGGTCTCTATGTGATGAGCACAGAATGAGAAGAAATAATTATAACAAATTTGATGAAGAAGTTGAATCTCCCAAACTTGTGTCTTATGTCTTGCACTATCCATGTAACGTCGAACTTATAAATAAATCTGTGAAATATAAGTAGACTGCAACCTATTGACAAACATCCTCATCTTCTATGAGACACATACTAAGTGATAGAAAATGTACTCATTGAGCACCATAAGAGAAATCGCACACCTTTGCTAGATTTTGACAAGTCTTCGTCACACCATTTAAGCACGAACAAGTTATCTTAAAAGCCAACCACAACTTTAAAATATGATAAGAGCACGCATCTGTGAAAATCTACTACAACATCAAATAAGCAATAATCAACTGTCTTCGTAATCACATCTTCAAATAATCCAAAATGAGCCTTTAATCAATAAGAATAAACTATTTGAAAAATAGTTCTGTCTGGGATCCAAATCCATCCAAAAACAAAGTACTGTCCGATATCGTACAAAGCTAGCAGTACAAACTGCTTTATCAAACAACTCTGGCAATATAAACTCTTCTCGGATACAACTAACAGTACAAACACTTTTCTCGAACCACAAAGGCAGTACAAACATAAACTTGAACAATAATAACCTTTTCAATAAGCCCACGTTTGAATTCGTTATACATCATCACCATACTTTTGATCCCATACTCTTTAATACCACGCAACATTTTATCTTTGTTCACACAATAATTGTTTACACCCACTGTTCACATGTTCGAACAGTATTAAGTCTTCTGTTGGCAGCACCAATAACATCAAACATTATTAACATCACTTTTCCATCAAACATAAATCACAAAAAGTTTCAACAACTTGGACAAACAGTACAAATTTCTTGCATGGGAAACGAGCAACATTTAAATCCATAGGCCCAATATAGCTTTTAACCTTGTACACGCATCACTAATAAACTCTTTGTGCAACCTGCTCATCACGTGAACCGCTACGGCAGTATTAATACATTCTTTTAATCAAAAAGTATAAAGTGTAAAGGCAGTATTAACTTATTCACGTAAACCCAAGCTATAATCTAGAGAACGTATTAGGGTTTTCTATTCACAAACCAACCAAATCTTCTTACTTCATAACCGAATCTTCTTTCTATATAGAAGATCTCTTCTTTTGTTATATTATAGTCTTGCTGCTCATGACAACAATAATAAGCAACGAAGCAAATCCTCCAACCTTGTTGTTATATTATTAACCACGGAAGTAGCGAACACATCTAAAGAGAAGTAGTAGGGTTTCCAAACCCTTGGATCATGTTTCTCCATGTATGATCAGCGAACAAACAAGCAACCATCAGATCCAGAATTATATATCTTTGAATGAACATGATTGTGTATATTTCGTTATCATTTGATAACAATTAACAAAACTCCAATAGTTGCGTTGAAGAGCAGAATAACCAACGAGCAGAATTAAAACCTTTAGTGGATTCATTACAGATCAAGAATCAATGAAAAACTTGAGTCCATTATCATGAAAACCAAATTCTGCTTTAACCGAAAATGAAATCACCGAATTTGAATTAAGTATTGAAAAGAAGACCGAATTCGCTTTAGAAACCCTTATAGTAACAAAGATTATAATCGTATTGCATACCAACAAGTAGAGAGGATGATTTAAAAACCTTGTTATATCAAGAAACATCAAAAACCCTTGAAAACATAACCAAAATCGATTCTTCTACAAAATTAGGGTTTTAGGGTTTCTTCAAAAACCTTGTAGATCCTAGATCAAGAGCCACGAGGCTCTTATACCAATTGATAAGATCGTTTAAGCTCAAGATTGATTAGATCTTATATATCTAGGATGAACAATAACAATATTGAATACACCCAGACGAATAAAAAGAACATCAATCAAGTTATCACAAGTTTCTTTATTGAACGTTTTTCCTATACACCAACTATAATTTGGGGAGACATGAACCTGTCTATGGTGTACATCAACTCTTCATCATCGACTATACTATCTATCTATCTAGACACTTATGGGAGAGTTATATGTACCATGATGGATGTGTCTAAAACCTATTCTATGATCTTCTTATATAAGGAGAGATCATGACTTACAAGGAAGTAAATCAATAGATAAGAAAACCTATTTAAATTACATTAACCACATTAAATGTATTTCCTAAGTATCCTGTAGCATTTTTTATTTGACCAAATCTTCATATTTTCTCCCACCAGCTTGTAGAGTTTTATAATGACGACTTTGATCCTTTTGTTTCATTCTTTTATTCATTTTGTCTTATCAAATCAAGAATCCTAACATTAAAGGATGTGTCCGCCAAACTCACATATTATTCACATGTTGAATATTAGACTTCTCTAACTAACAAGATTATTACTTTATGGATCGGTGTCATTAAGTGAATCTTGTAAGTGATTTTATTTACTAATCCGTAGACTTGAGATGCAAGTAGGTCTTGTATATGTGGATAATCCTTCTTGTTATAGTTTAAGCTATCCTGAATAAGGTAGCTATTAAGGACTATTTTTAGAAGTGATTGTGAAGCATATGACTAACACGTGCATTCAATTAATAATTTATTCCTCTAGAAACTAGAAGGGGGAGGGGGTTGAATAGTTTACCTGTTAAATAGCGTTTTAAAATTTTACTTCTAAAATTTGTTAGATCCGAGTATATGTTCAACCAACCAACAATATGAACCAACAATGTATGTATCTACTAGTTATAGCTAAACAAACAATAAGAAAGAATCATAACAATATAAGGAGATGAGGGAAGGAACAATCAAACCAAGACACCAAAATTTATAGTGGTTTAGCTACGAAGCTCCTCTTCACCCTAATCCACTCCCCGAGTATCCTACTTGAGATTTCACTATGTCAACAAGCTCCCTTTAGGCGGAGAAAACCTTTTACACGTCGCTTACGTTGTTTTCCGACACTAAGCTAAATGTCGAGTCCTAATCTTAGCTAGAACCAATCTACCACTTCACAAGTAACACACAATCACAAGATCTACATTATCCGGTTTACACAATCACACAAGATAATCAAGATAGAGATTTGGATCTTAAAAGAAAGAAGAAGATATCACTAGACTACAATAATTCATTTCTTGGCGAATGCGAATGTTCTTCTCTTGTACTTGATAGAGAGGAGAGATGAGAAAGAAGAGATTGGATCACTTGAAACAAGATTAAACAATGTTTCGTGATCCAAGAGATTTAGAGAGAGAAAGAAGGTGTTTAGAGAGAGAAAGAAGACTGAAAGAATTCGTGCAAAGATGTTTATTTTTCAGCTGGGAATAGTGATAATTATAGCAGGAAAACTATAGTAACTGCGTAGCTTCCCCGTTGGCGGTCTACAGATTTCTCTAAGGGCCGCCATGCCCATCAGGGGCCGTCGGTAGACTGAAGCTCCTATGTTTATTTCTTAATGGGGAAAAAAAAAAAAGGTTTTATCTGGTATATAAAGTTCCAGTTGGGGGAAACCAAATTTAGAATTTTATCTTTAAATAAAATAATTTCTTTTATTAAAAAACATTTTGTATATATTTATTTTTGTAAAAATGTAATAGTTAAGAAAAATTATTTTCTTGATCACTAATCATGTTTAATGATTTGTTTATACATACCTTAAGTGATTTACATTTGAAATGGAAATTTACGATTAATAATTTTAAAAAATGTTTATTTTTATCGTAAACATTTTACATTTTTGTTATCGTACATAAATTAAAAGTCTGAAAAATATAAATAATATTTTTAGATATTATTTGTATTAACAATCTCCCTCTTTTTGATGATGACAAAATATAAACTCATTATATGTCACACCCCCAAAATATCAGAGTATAATGGCAACCGAGGAAGTGTGACTTATGGATTATCATACTTCTAAAGCAATACATAACTACCTCCGAATATATGTACGATTTTAAGAAAACGGATCACTTGCATTAGGAAATAATAAATTGTTTAAACATTCAGCGGAAGCATAAAATAGACAATACATCATTGTTTTAAATAGTACAAGTGATCTTCAGATAACGGGAAAATAACTGCAATGCATGAGACTTCATATAGCATCTTCGTTCTTAATACCTGAGAAAACATTGCTAAAGTGTCAACATAAAGTTGGTGAGTTCATAGGTTTGTTTAAGCAGAAAATGTAGTGTTTATGAATCACAAGATTTCACCGCATATGACAATATAACAGATACAAAGTCATATAAATTGCATTACTATTGTCTAAGCTCATGACACCGAAGCGTTAACATATACCAACAATAAATGAATGCCCTTGCAGGTGTCTAACCCGGGACACCCGTAGTCTGACTCAAATGAAACTGTGTTTGCTTGACTAATGTCAGTCCAAGACAAACAGGGATTGTCAATCCCGATAGGCTTCTATCCATAACATTCGCAAAGCTCACAAAGATTGACGGTTCATGATAAATCGGGCAAATATAGCAACTTGGGTTAAATCGGGACTTAGACCAATCAGTAATGAGTAATTGTACTTGTATTTACACGTTTAAAATAAGCAATGTTCTCACCCCAAAAGATGATTTAAAACAGTAGAGTAGAGGCTATGAAAAATCACCTTGTTGGCTAATTGTCTGAACGAATATAGTGTTTTTAATGAACGTCAAAGAAACGCAAGTCAAACACCTAAATAATTATGACAAAGTTTGAGTTTATATTCCAATAATACTAAATGCATGAACTGGTTAATGCAATTGGGACAGAAGGGTATGGCTGTTTACGAGTTAAAGCGTTGATTAAACCGTTGGTTCTAATGTGACTTAACAACTACAAGTATGTACAGGATTATTATGCGTAGCACTTATATTTATAAGTTTGTGTGATCTAAGGAAATATAAACATTATTTATAAGTTACCAGTTTTTATATTTCTCGCGTTTATTTATTTACTTCGAAATCGTTAATTAATTTGTAACTATCAGATTTATATTTCACGGTTCGCTCGAGTTGTTTTTAGGTATGCTAAGTTGACAACTTTAGTCCCTACATATGGTGGTATGTTAAACTATGGTAATTCCGTAATGTCGTCACATAAAACGAAATCCTAACATCTAAGATAGATTATAATTAAACTAAAGGATGCTTTATGTGAATGCGTTAATTGTGACAGGATTAATCGTGTCTATGTCTTAGGATGATGTCCCGCCTAAGTCTTAAGAATGATACGCCGCTTCAAGATAAGTAAATCATTGCACTAAAACAAACAAACCAGCATTGAACTGGATTTAATATAGCTAATACAGTTTTCTATCATTTGGCTTGTACTACTTTTCTATCTTCTAATCTTCTTCTTTTGTGTTTATTGTGTATTGAATTGGTAATGTTTCTACTCAACCTAATGCCAAGCTCCTCATGCATGAAAACCCCCTAATCAATAGACAACTACATAGCAAGTGTAACCATTAAATAATACTAATAAAAATACCTGATAGAATATAGGATTAATATTCCACTCTTAGTGTTCGACACCTACTTAACCGAGAACTCTATCTTGACCAGGGTTTACAACTGCTTGTTAAAAGTTATTTTAGGTTTTTCGGCTAAATATAAATTTAAAAACTTGATAATCAAATAATTGACCCTATACGACAGCACATCAGGTTTTTGGCGCCGCTGCCGGGGAGTGAAATAATTAAACCTTATTCTTATTAGTATTTCTAACCATTAATTTAAATTAGTTTAGTGTAATCTAATTATTTAAATTATGTTTGTATTTATTCGCATTGTGTGTTTTAAATTGTTTGTTTAAATTCCCGCATTTAATTCTTTTTAAATAGTATTTTGTTCTGGTTGATCACTTGATACGCCGTATCCACCAGTTGGATACGACGTATCAAATCTTCTGATCAAAACAGCGTATTGAGTTTTTACTATCTAAACGGCGTATCTGTTTTCCAAACAATATGGCGTATTCAGTTAAACTCTATACGGCGTACTGATATTCAACAGACCTATACGGCGTATTCAAACTAATTTAATACGGCGTATCTGTCATCTGATACAGTAACAGTAGTAAAACTCCACCTGTTTTGATTCCAAATTTGATTTCTCTCATCAGGACATATCCTACTGATTTATTGTCATTTGTTTCAGATAGTGCATGACAAGAAGTTCTACCAAGGAACTACTCTCACCATTTCAAAAACCCGAAACAAAATTTTTGCTCAAAAAAAAGGCTTTTTGAAACACCAAGTCTCGTAGAATCGAATTCGCCGAAGTTTGGTCATAATTTTGACATCGAGGAACAATCAGAGGAAGAAGTAAGAGAAACAATGACGGAAACAATGGAGCAGTATATGAGCAAAACCCGAGAGAATTACGGGTAGGCATTACTAGGCCCACAATCAACCAAGACACCCCCTTTGAATTGAAGGGGAAATTTCTCAAGGAACTTCGTGATAATACTTTCAGTGGCTCAGAACACGAATATGCAAACAAGTACATCGAAAAGGTTCTAGAGATTGTTGACTTATTTCACATCCCAAAAGTAACTCAAGATCAAATCATGCTTCAAGCCTTTCCTATATCCCTCACTAGAGCTGCAAGTAGATGGCTAAGGAACCAGCCATCAGGATCAATTACAACCTGGGAGGTTCTTAAAACTAAATTTCTGAACAAATACTGTCCACCTGCCCGTACCGCAAAGAAAATGGAGGAAATCAACAACTTCCAGCAGGTAACCCGATGAAAGCCTATTTCGTGCATGGGAAAGATTTAAAGAGTTGTTGATGAAGTGTCCTGAACATTATTTGACAGATATGCAGAAGTCATCTTGTTTTACAACGGGGCTATGATGTCCAACTCGAAACCAATCTTGGACCAAATGTGTCATAACCTTTCCAAAACTGTTGTTGGTGCTAAAATAGCCATCCAAGACAAGGCTGAGTACTCTCAGAAATGGCACAATGGAACATCATCAAGGACCAGAAGTACTGAAACTTTTGACGGGCTTGCTGCTATCCAAGTCCAACTTAATAATCTCGGACTAGAAATAAAAAAAGTAAATGAGAAAGTCTACGTTACTCAAGTCAGATGCGAAATATGCAAGGGACCACACTATACAAAAGATTGTCCACAAAAGGAAGAAGGGAAAACTTTAGAAGAAGCTTACTATACATAGTTCGGTGCACCCTATCAACCTGGAGGACAATATAGAGCAGCAGAGTCAGGATTCTACCAACAAAACAATGGAAACTCTTTGTATCCTGGTCGAAGACCGAGCCTGGAAGAATCACTGACCAAATTTATGGCAGAATCAGCTAAAAGGCATGAAGAAAACTCGAACATAATCAAGGATATTTGAGCTTCTACCGATGTAGCGATAAGAAACCATGGAGCTTCAATTAAGACCTTAGAAATAAAAATCGGACAAATGAGCAAGGTCTTGCAAGAAAGAGGGCTTGGAAACCTACCTAGCTCTACAGAGACAAATCCTCGAGACCAAGTCAAATCGATCTCAACTGCTAAAGCTAATTTTTCTTAGATACGCCGTATCGGATGTGATCCATACGCCGTATCGGGCACACAACACAGGAGAATATGGTTTGAAACAATCCCCTTTCCCAGGATGACTGCTGAACTTTAGCTGTAATGATTAGAGAGAGGCACAAGAGTAAAGATTCTGGATGCTTAATGATCACACCTTGCTCAGAAAGAAAAAGCACCCCTGAGCTTTACTTTATCTTGTTATTCATAATATTTGTTTTGATAAGGCTCTTGTTGACCTAGGGGCAAGTGTGAGCGTTATGCTATTTTCTACCTACACCAACCTTGGTCTAGGGATTTTATCTCACACTAGGTTGACCATAGAACTAGCTGACCGAACCATTAAACAACCAAGGGGTATTGCCAAAAATGTGCTAGTAAGGATAGGCAAATTTATTTTCCCTATAGACTTTATCATCTTGGACATACCCGAGGGATGACCGATGTCCATTTACGCCTCGGATGACCATTCTTGTTCAACTGCCCCATAAAATCCAAGATTGATTCTTCAAATGAAAATTACTTTACGGTCAGGAAGAAAAACTTGTTTTGAAAAGCATTAAGCCTGCCACTATCATAATCAAAAGGGTCTTTGTGATAAAAAGTCTAGATTCAAAAACAGAACTTATAGGAGAGGGGGATGAACCATTCGACCCAACTTATGGTAATTACATAGATATAAATGATTTGGACACACCTCTACAACCTAAAACAAATCAAGATGTTTTTGAGCCAACTTTTGTTAAAACCAACTCTTATAAAATGAAATTTTCTTGTGTAATCGAGTATAAGCATGTTATCGCTCACCTCCTCCCTTCCTTGCCTATTAACCTAATGTCTAAATTTTTTTTACTATTCCATAATTGGGGACAAAGATGAAAGGGAGAGTCCTAGCCGAAACTTAATCAATATACCTATTTTCGTCAGAATTTTTCTATTATTTCAGTTTTACTATCATTGACGATGATGAATGGACAAAAGACGTTGTGCTCGGCATGAGATTTTGGAAGAAGTACGCATCATGCCAAAGGATTATGATGAAATTCGCTCTCGGGGATAATTGCGAGCAATTCATGGAGGAAGAATGAAAAGGAATGAAGAAAAAGGTCGAACTTAAGAGATTAAATTAAGGCAAGTCTAACTTAAAGACTTTTCTGTAAACAAAAGTGCTTGCCGGGAGACAACCTGAAATGTAATTTTCAATTACTTATTGAGTCTGTCTTCCCAGTATGTCTATATGGCGTATCCAAACCCTATGGATATGGCATATTGACTATCTAGACATTATCTAGTCTTTATTTTCAGCATAGTCTATACGACGTATACAGGTATCAGTACGGCGTATCCTGGGGTATGGATACGACGTATTGACTTCCTGTACAGTATTTAGTTTTAGTTTGCTGCATTTTAGCGAATACACCAGAGATGGAGTTGCACTTGTTTTCTTATTTGATACAGGAACCTTCTGAAGAAGTCGACAACGTTGGTGGGATATTTATAAATCTGGAAATCTCAAAGTGTTGGAGTCTTGAAATCTCAAGACGGCTGTTCAACACACTTTTTGCTCAAATACTCAAAATGGAGAATCATCCAGAGCAAAATATCAAAGGAGTTTCCTCGTTCTAATTCTATTTCCCATATTAATTAACTGTTTTATCTATACAACGAGGACGTTGTATAATTTAAGTGGGGGGATGGAGAATTAGAACGTACTTGTTCTCTGTTTTACAAAATAACATGCTACGTGCTTAAAAGTGCTTAAAAATAGGCCAAAATTTAAAAAATTTAGCATGACTTTTGTAAAAACTCACTAGTTACATTACCTAGCGCACTATAACCCTTGATACATATTGTGAGAATTAAGCCTATTCCGTTTCCAATTGTTTACTAAAAATTCCACAAAATTATGAGTGTGCCGGTGATGTAGTGGACTTTAGAGCTTGGCTTGGTATATCACTCGAGACCATAATGATTAGTACTATGGATTTAGATGGAGGAACATGTTCAACTGATAAATTTCTTGGATTAAACAAAATAGCCTACATGTCGTAAAATTAACTAGCTACACTGGTTAGTTAACTCCCGTGTAACCCTTTTATTACTCTCATTTTTAGAGTAAATCCCCTAGAACAACCTGTTGAGCCATTCATTTCTTTTTCTACACCATATTGTATGTTTCGTTACACCTTTTCACCTTAGCCTACCGTGTAGATTAAGCCCATTTTTAATCAATGTTGCTAGTTGCTTTCGTGTAAAGTTTTCTATTTCCTGTGTCAAAGTGAAAATTTTCTATCTCTGTAATGGTCGGGAAATTGCACAATGCAATGGGAAAATTATGTAGCTCGTAAGTTTTGCTACTTTCGTGATTATGAATCATGTCAGAAGAAGAAGTAGTACAAGGAAAAGATTATCTGGAAGAATTATGATAGTGAAGACAGTGGAATTAAACCGAGATTTATGATGTATTGCAAAAAAAAGAGAAGGAAGAAAAATAGTCGGTTCAAAAGAAGTTTATACCGAATAAATCACTTGGAAGGATCGATTATTC
>BQNB010104315.1:0-23844 GCA_026074375.1 Tanacetum coccineum | reverse complement strand
TCTTAATTAAATTTTTTTTTAAATAATCGAATTTTTTTTCTTACGGAATTATTTTTAAAGTTAAGGAAATTTTAAAAAATTAAAACTTTTTTACCGTTTTCTCCGAAAAAAATAAAAACATTTTTTTTAAATTTTAAAAGTTAAAACAATTTTTTAAAGTTAAGAAAAATCTAAAATATAAAAAAAAACTAAACGTTTTCCTTTGAAAAAAATAAAAAAATACAAAAAATTTTAACGATTTTATACAATTTTACGTTTTAAAAAGTACGAAATATTTTTTAAAAGTTTTGCAAAAAAAATCTAAATTTAGTACACGTACCATATGGGTACATTTGAGAAGATGATGAATAGTGTTAGGATGCCACGTAACCGTTTAGCCTGTTAAACAGGTGAAAAATTCAATTTACGTACCATATTGACACGAAATGCAAATTTCGTGTATGATATGGGCAATAAATTTAGTACACGTACCATATGGGTGCATTTGAGAAAGTACGTGGCTATTTAAAGCCAAAAACCCTTGATTCTATCAATTTTTCTTTCGACTCGACTTCTTGAGCTCTTACAAAATTTGTTTGTTTGGTTTCACTAGGTGTCCCTTTGGTAAAATTAAATCATAAACCGGATTTATCACCGGTAGGTTTTTGAGAACTTATTATTTTCTTATGTGAGTGACTACTATCATTTAATTGATTTAGCCTAGATATTTCTTTTCTAAGATTCTCATTTTCAAACTTAAGGTCTTGACATAATTTGCATTCTTTATTTACTTCATTACCTTTTTCTAACCTATATAATCTATCTTTTAGTTCTAGTGCTTCATTCTCTAATTCTATTTTAGCTTGTTTTAGAGTTTTATTTTTAGTCATGACTTTTAGTCCTATTTTGCATAATCTACTATATTCACTATCTAAGTCATTTTTGTCTAATCATGACTGGTCATCACTAAAGTATTCAGTTTCAGAAAGTACCTCATTAGAAGCTTTAGCCATAAGACACTTTTCGTCCTTTGTCTTCTCCTCCTCATCTTCGTCGCTATCAATCCAAGATCCTTCAACAAACGCCTTTTGATTTTGATATTTTGATGCAATAAGATTGCAACAACACACAAAGGTGTAATACTTTTTCACTTGATGATGGAAGTATTCTTCTCTTGCACTTAAGGAATTGAGCTTGGATCACTTGGAAACAAAGCTTTATGATTAATTGATTAAAGAACTTTGATGAGATGTGTGGACTGTTTTTTATCAGAAAGAATGAGTGCAAAAGGTGAGAAAATAGTGAGGAATAGTCCAGTATTTATAGGACAAACTAGAGGAGCGTCTACCTATGGGCGGTCCCTTTAAATATGTGGGTGGTCCCCTTAATTTTAAAGGGGCCGCCCGTGTATTTAAGGGGGCCGCCCTAGACTGGGCGCTCCCCAGTTTGTCCTTTTGTGTAGGAAGAATTTTCTGGAACTTTTTAGCCGTTTTAAGTCTGAAAATTTGAATTTCAAAATGTTTATTTTGAATAAAACATTTCTTTTAATTGTAGAAAATGTTTTGTAATGTTTATAAAAATGTTTACAACATTTTATAAAAATGTGAGGTTAAATTTTTTTCCTTTGATCATAAAATGCATTAAGCATTTATTTATTCATACCTTTAAGTGATATGATTTTTGAAATGAAAATTTACTACTAATTACTTGTTTACGTTTAATTTTACATTGAACGTTTTTATATTTTGTGATTATCAAAACGTAAAGATGTGAAAAATATTAATAATATTTTTAGGCATTATTTCTATCAACAATCTCCCCCTTTTTGATGATTACAAAATTTAAACTCATTAAATGTAAATTCATCCTTTTTAGTTTCGAGATTATTTTGAATAGGAGGAAAATCACCATCGGTAATAACATGCCAAAGATCTAGATCTTTTGACTTCACATAAGTTTCAAATCTATTTTTCCAATAAATAAATCCATCACTTTCAAATAGTGGTGGTCTTTGCATAGATTGCCCTTCTAAATAATTTTTCGATTCCTATAAATCGATTTCAAGTCTATAAATACAATTTATTTAAAAATCTTGTTACGCGGCTCTGTATACCAATTGTGGAAAACTAGAAGGGTGGTTCAAATAGTTTACCACTTTTTAATTTAAGGTTTTAAAGTGTTTATAAAAATTCTAGATTCGACTTTATGTGAATTCAACACTTGCACAATATGAACAATATACTTATCTAAACAATCAATAGGATAGTATGAAAAAATAATGTAAGACAAGAGATAAGAGTAAGAACAATCAAACCACAACGCGAGGAATTATCGTGGTTTCGTAACGAAACAATAAAAGAAAACAAAAAATAAAAAAAAAAAAAAAAAAAAATAAAACAAATAAAAAAGAAGCACCTCTTCGCCCCTACTCCCTCATCAAGCACCTAACGTCGAGAGTTTATCTTCACTATGTCAACAAGCTCCCTATATGCGGAGAAAACCTTACCACAACTTTCCGCTATCTTATTGTCCGACACTAAGCTAGATGTCGAGATATAATCTTAGCTAGAACCAATCTACCACAACTTCACTACACAACTTGACTTCACGACTTGATCACGACTTCTTTACACCTTAGTTTTCTTCACACTACTACTTCACCAAGCCACTACTATAATCACACCTAACTAACCCTACTAGGAAAGATCACCAAAATCTAACTATACTTACAACAATCACCAAATTCCTAACAACTAACACAACATTTACAAGATTTACAAATGATTTAACAAGTTATGGATATGGATGAGCAATAAAGATTCAACAACACACAAAGGGTAATATTTCTTTCACTGATGATGAAAGTATTCTTCTCTCGCACTTTGTGGAATGATTTTGGAACACTTGGAAACAAGAGCTTTATGATTTGAAGATCAAAGGAGTATAAATGAGATGTATGTGGGCCTATAATTAGAACAAGAAAATTGAGTGCAAAAAGTGAGGAAAAGTCTAGTATTTATAAGACAAACTGGAGGAGCGTCTACCTATGGGCGGTCCTCTTATATAGGTGGGCGGACCCCCTGAAAATTAAGGGGGCCGCCCGTGTATTTAAGGGGGACGCCCTAGACTAGGCCTCTCCCATTAGGTTTTTGTGAAGCGAATTTTTCTGGAACTTTTTCTACCGTTTTAGGACCGAAAAATTGAAATCAAAATGTTTATTTTGAATAAAACATTTCTTTTAATTGTAGAAAATGTTTTGTAATGTTTATAAAAATGTTTACAACATTTTATAAAGTGTGAGTTTGAATAAAAATTTCTTTTGATCATAAAATGCATTAAGCATTTATTTATTCATACCTTTAAGTGATATAATTTTTGAAGTGAAATTTTACTACTAATTACTTGTTTACGTTTAATTTTACATTGAATGTTTATTTTGTGATTATCAAAACGTAAAGATGTGAAAAATATTAATAATGTTTTTAGGAATTATTTCTATCGACAGTAGCCTTTGCAAATAAACAAGTCAAACCTACTAAAGGAACAACATTCTTTGGATCAAAACTGTACATGTTGCTATGTCTGGGAACTTTAAGCAAGGCTTGACTATCATCAAGTGGCTTAAAGTCAGGAGATAGAACAAGACATTTAGTCTTAGTGAAAAGAACACCTGTTTTTCTTGTCACACATATGTGAGACAGAGAAAAGGTAAAACTTAAGTTCCTTTACAAAGTATACATCTTCAAAGTCTAATTTCCATGTCCTAATTTTACCTTTTCTAGTAATTTTACCTCCTTTAGGACTTCCTGCAAATGCAACAAATCCACCATCAATATCTTGATAATCTGTAAGGTAGGACTTGTTCCCAGTCATATGCCTAGAGCATCCACTATCAAAAACCCTTTGATCCTGTAAAGCATATTGTGGATTACCCTACACTCAAAATAAGAGAATTAGTTTCTCTTGGGGACCAAAGCCATCACTGACTTGAGTCTGCCTTGAGGATCACACAAAGTTTAAATCTTTTAGGCATGTATGATCCACTATCTTTGGAGATACGGTCAATTACTTTTCATGTTGGTCTCCAAATCTAGCATGCTGAGGACTTAACAACATTTTCCCTTTTTCCCTCAGCAGTACTAACTACTGCTTTTGGCCCAACAGTAGTTACATTGTTAACTCTAGCAATTTTAACTTTTTCATTAAGATTATTGGTTTTAGCTGCTGTTTTTGGTTAAAAGTCCTTACTGGTGAATGTACTTTAAAATAGGAATATGTTTTGGGTAATGCATCATTCACTTTTGATTTAGGGGCAGCAGTATTAACAGGCCTGGCAATATTAATTGATGCTGCTGCTCTTGGAGAGCTTTGCTTAGCAACATTAACTGGTACTTGTCCTAACTTTGTTACAAATGCTATTGGAATAAAATTCCTTTTAGGATGTGGGTGAGTAAATTTGTTTTGATGGTTCACCCTCTGAGCATTGTTCCATACTAGTCTAATTTCCCTTTGACCAGTAACCCTTCCTTTATTATTCAACACTGGTTTTTCTACTATTTTCTTGTCATGAAAATCACAGTCTTTGATTAAATGGTTGAAACTCCCACATACAAAACAAGCTTTCTTTATAAACTCAAAACCATTTCCTAGTTTCTGAGTCATTATTCCATTCCAATTTCTTTTATCAACCCTAGGACTCTGACTTTTCCTAAGGTTTTTAGCTTGCCTATATGTATGTCGTTCAATAACAGACTTCCTAGTATTTTAATCTAATTTAAGAAAATTGATTTTAGCATAACTAGGTTTTGTCTGATCAGGTTTAGGTCTAAACACACTATCATTATCACTATCAGTGTCCCAATCTTTAATGATAGGAGCAATAGGCCTAACATCTTTAGGTTGCTCCAAACTATTCTTACTAGACTTAGATGCAGTTGATTTAATTCTAGACACACCAGAGATGGTTTCACTCACATTAGTCTTATAGACATAATCATCTAATCTAGCAAAGGATAAGTCAGGTCTTGAGGGCATGTAGTTCCCAGTGTAGGGATGAGGAACTGCATGATATCCCTCAACCTTCTTAAACCTATCATTTACTTGATTATTTTCCTCTTCAATCTCATTCACACTACTATGATGCACTTTCAAACACTTCACTTTTATTCAGATAACAATCATGCAATTCATTTTCATTCATTTGATTGTCAAAACCAACACCAGACTTGTTATTAACACTTATTTGAATGTTTATCAGTTTAGTTAGCTTCATAGATGATGTTTCAAACTTTTCTAATTTTAGTTTAAAATCATCTTTTTCTCTTAAACCCCTTCGCTAACATATTTTTAAGCTCTGATATAGAATTATCTTTTACCTTAACATCATATTTCAAAAATGCAATGTCTTCCTCATAAACAACTTTATAATTTTTGATGAACAACAATTCTAGCTTCTAATGATTCTAAGCCTAATTGATAACCAATAATTTCTAGATTAGATTTTTTAAGAGCATCACGCTGTTGATTAAACTATTTTGAAGAGTTTCATATATTTTTAAGCAATCTTTAGAGCAGTATGTACCATCAGAGTTTTGAACCTTGATGAACTTGATGAACCTTAGGATGTATAGGCCATTATAGCAAAGTTTGTGATGTCTTCTTCAGCCTGAAAGCTCTAATCATAACCACCTATCCCATCTTGAAAAACTAAGGCATTTGTAGGTGTCTCTAATGGTACAATCCTTCTTGGAGCATCTCTATTTTTATTCCCCTGATTCCTTGGTGCCCTGCATTCTCTAGCAAAGTGACCTCTCCTGTGGCAGTTGTAACATTCAACTTTTGTCTTATCAAAAGCCAACAGTTTCTTTTGCCCCATAAAAATTCAGATTCATTCATGTCATCTTTAAGAATCTCTTCACCCTCATGGTAAGCATGGCCACCTGCCATTTGAGATCCATCTTTTCAAGATCATCAGTATCAATCTGCTCCAGATCTTCATTGTCTAACTGTTGACTATTAGATTGATTGACAAAGAATGAAAACATGACATCATCAGCATAGGTTGAGGAAGAAGCTTGTCCCTTTGACCTAGCAGCATGAACATCATGAGCAGTATTAACTGCTTCATTAGTACTGCTAGTATCATCTGAAGATACAAAAGCCACATTCTGAGAGTTTGAGCTTGAGCTTGATTGGCTTTTAATCTCAGCTTCATATACTTTCAAATTGTTGTACAAATCATCCATGCTCAACTCATCTAGATTAACTTTGTTACGCATGATCAAGGCAATATTGTTCCAAGCTGATGGTAGACTTCTTAGCAAGTTAAGATTTGCATCTTCCTGGGAGATAACTTCACCATGAATTTCTAATTGGTTGATGAGTTTCTGAAACCTATCATAGGTTTTATCTAGTCCTTTAGATCTTGATGCAGTAAAATTCTCATATTGCTGCTTCAGATGGTTTTCTGCAATTTCTTTGATTCTTTGTTGGCCAACAAACCCATAGCCTTGATTGCTTCCCATAAGGTCTTTGCATCCTTGATTCCATGAAACTTTAATAGGTGCTCATCAGGAATGGCCAACAACAGAGTGCTTTTTGCTTTCAATTCATTCTTTCTTGCTAGCTTTTGTTCAGCAGTTTTGGGAGGAATAGGACCTTCAGTACTAGCTGATGCAATAGCAGGTGCATCACCATTCATAATAACCTCCCAAAGAGCATAATCAGTATGAGTAAGATATTGCTCCATTCTCATGCTCCATAGATCATAGTCTCCTGTTTTGAGTACTGGAAGTTTTAGTGCAGACACTGTTTGGGTAGTTTCTGACTGTGATTCCATCTTCTCTTTGATTATGAGATCTTGTGTAGATATAGTGTTCTTCTTATTCAGAGTTTCTCAACAAGCTCTGATACCACTTGTTGATCCCTTCTTGACAGATCTTACTTAGCTTGTTAAAGCTTAGTTATATTGGATAGATCCAAGACAACTATAGTAGAAACTAAGATTGAGAATATCACAAACTATGCGGAATCTAGTTTGCAATACCAAGAAGAACAATGAAACAGTAAAAACAAGATCTTTACTAAACTTTCAATATATTGAATACTATTTTGAGTTACAAAATAGCTATGAATACTAACTATGATTGCTATGCAAACTATGAATACTAATATGAAAACTTATATTTTAGATCTATGTCGTAGGGTTCCTTTTATACACTAAGGAAACCCTAATGGGCTTACAAAACGCGTCAAGTGATCAATGCATATCTATTCCTAATATATCTCATGCATATCACTTTAGCAGTACTAACTATTTATACTAACAGTACTAACTATATAACTAACAGTACTAATAAACTGACAGTACTAACACTTTGTACTGGCAGCACTAACTATAATACTAACAGTACTAATGACTTAGACTATTTTCTCTAATCTTCAGCAGCAGCACAAACTTGAACCAGCAGTATTAACTTCCAAAACTAACAGTAGTAACTTCAGAAGTCTTTAATTCCTAACAGCAATGCTGATCTTGTTAAACCCTAGCTCATAGAGACTCTACCCACTTACTACTTAATGACAATTTATACTCTAGTAGTCCAATTTTCCAACTATCCAATGGAATCAGAACATTATTTGTTGAATTATCTAGATTCACCTACTAGTCAACATGTTTAATAAACCAAAGGCAGTTTTCGTTAACTAGTTAAGCCAGAAGCGTATCCTTAGCACGATTTTAGAAGGACAATATTTATGATCCTATGATTCTAGATGTATAAATTACTATATGGAGAGCTATCCCAGCATCTAGATTACTTGGTCTGTATCACTAGATCCAGTTGAATGATAGGTCGCATACAAAAGCACGTAAACAAGTATATTGATAAACATAAACAAGCATACAACAATAAATTAAGAAATCGAGATATAAACAAAACCAAACATTCAGATCTTCATAATAATGGCTAATACCCAAAGGTATTAGCCTTTAAACATCATAATTAATACAAGAGTAATGGCTTAGCCAAGGTAAACTAACTGAGTTAACGAATGATACCAAAAACTGAACGATTACAAAAGTATAAGAAATTACACGTTGTCTCCTATGGATTGGAATGCGTTGCAAGACCTCTTCTGCTCTTTTTTTCCCTTTGAAAATCGACTTTTGTTGTTTAGGTATCGAGAATATGATTTAGCACACTTAAAACTCGTTTTTGAGTTTTGTATATATAGGGTCTAGAGTTGGTGTCGATACGGCGTATCCAAGGTATTAGATACGGCGTATTAGGCTTTTTTGGAGTAGGGACCAAGTTTGATATCTTCCAGAATATTCACATACTATATCTCCAATATGGCGTATTGGTCTTCACTAGATACGGCGTATTAAACGTGTTTAACAATTGTGTCTTTGGGAGTGCAGGCACGGATACCCGAAAAACTTCTGAGATGGATACGGCGTATTGGTCTTCAGAATAGTAATCTTCAAAATATCTCCGTTTAAGCTCCAGAATGCGCGCCTTTTGCCAATATTCACCAAGTACTCCGCAATTGCTGCAATTCTTAAATATAAACGATTAAGTAACAATTCTTTACAATAATTATACAAAATGGGTTAATTACATAGGATAAATGATGCTATAAAATAGACGTTATTTGATGTTATCATATTAATGTCAATAATAGTAGGCCATCTAGCATCATTCTCACGAATTAATTCTGTTACTTAGGAAAAATCTTAAAATCAAGTAAGAAGGGAGAAAGTGTATCGAATCTAAATCTATTTTCAAACATGAGTTATGTTTTCATTCTACAAATTTACGTGGAAGATGTCAAACTTACCAGATAAGTGCACCTATCTCAAGTTATATTGCAAAGATGGTTAACAACTTGCTGTGAATCTGCATACGGTACAAATAAATAAGGTTGGATCAGAAGTTAACATATCTAGTCATTGTTATAGTAAGTATATAAGAGAGGCTATCGAATCAAGTTCAGTTTCTTACCAAAATAGCACAAATGAGGGCTAAGACCACAAGCAGAATGTAAGTAGATGTGGTATAAATACGAATAGGCTCAAACATCATTTGTAGTTATCGTGTAGCTCCCATAAGAAAAGATTCTCTATGAAACAACAAATAAAGAAACACTAAAAGAATTGTTGGCAAAATAAATTAATCAACAATAATACCACGAAATGTTATTTTTTTAACAGTAAATTGCAATTTGGCTCAAAATTCTTAACTAACAAAGTACTAAAGTAGTAGCAAATCATTAAGCAAACAAAACCCAATTTCACTCTATCCTTTAGCTACTGTTTCAAGAACGATTTTGTTGAACTCATCTATATGCTTGGAAATATCTCGTCCAGCTGGCATGTAGAATGTATACAACTTTTTCTTTAGGTACAACTTGTTTGTCATGTACAAAGTCTCGAGCTTTGACCAAACCTCCGCTGCAGTTGTCTCCCCAGTAACCTTTCTCAGAACCTTGTTACCTAAACACAAAATCATGATACTGTAAGCTTTTTTGTTCAGCTCAGCTTTCGTTTGAGCTTCCATATCCGCGGGTAAAACACTCAGAGCTTCTTTACATCCATTTTGGATTAATAAAGCATGCATCTTGATCCTCCATAACTTGAAATCACCAGTTCCATTAAATTTCTCGATGTCAAACTTGGCTCCTGACATTCTTTATCCCTTTGCTAATTTGCTAAACCTTGTGAACAACCTCACAATCACAAACCAACAAGTCCCTTGTGCAATACCCTTCAAATTAATAGCCTTTTATTATTTAAATTAATAAAAAACAAAATAACTAATCGAATCCTTAAATGTACTGGTTTCCCACCAATACAATAAAATCATTTATAATATGTTACCAGATTTTATATAAAGTATTAAATAAAACCAACACCTGTAATCCTTTCTTCTTCGTCAATATTCCAACTAACCACCCAAAATGATACCAGAACTTTTGTTGATGTCGATAACCAACAAAACCCTTGAACCTCCCTTGTCGTAATACTTCGACAAGAAAAACCGAGCTTCAAGAACCATTATTGCTGACGTCAACCTGTTGCTCGTTCTTGTTGTTCTAAACCAAACTCAAGAACCCTTCAAGATGATCAAATCTAGCTATTGTTTAGTCTCCAACCGAGCTCTGATACCACTTGTAGTATAAAGAACCTACAACCCAAGAACTAGAAGTGGAACCGATTGACTTCTCAAAGTGTATTGACACACCCATAACAGCAACAATAACATGACAGAAAAGTAAAGAGCGAGCATAAGATATTAACCCTAATCGAATAATTAGTATTGAAAAAATGATGTGTACAAATCCCCCCCCCCCTTACCTCCTTTTATAGAGATGAGGGGGAAGAAAAAACTGACTCTAATATTCCCTAAGTCGGTTGTGAAACATATGGGTTGGGTTTGGGATAAATAAACCCATGATCCTTACTTGACAGAATTAAAAAGAAAACTTAACACTCGACTACCCTGGACTTTTGCTAAATAAAGACTAAACCTAACAAGAAAGGTATTGAGAGTGAAAACACGTAGTAGAAACAAGTTAGTTAACAACCAAAATGATATATTAACCTCTAAACAATATTTGCAAAAAAATGAAAGCAAAACCAAAATGGTCTTATGACAATTCCATAAATACCAAAAGGCTGCTAAGATACAACTTACATCAATGCAATAATAACAATACAAAAAAGATACAACCATCAATTTAAAACTCTTTAACATCAACAAATTCCATTTCACCAGTTTAAACCAAAAGGATTACATATTCTTCTCAAATGGATACAAAAATTTACATAAACAAACACATCCAAACATACCATTATATAATAAAAAAATAATTAAATTAGAACATATTTCTAATCTTGTGTTAGTAAACTCGTATCTTCATTGCTGACGAACTAATGGTACCTATTAATTAAACCCGATCTGAATTTGGATATTTATTTTGATATCCTCAAAAGCCCAAAAACCTTTCTCAAATTTTGTTCTTCATATAATGAAATTTAGTGGAAAGGGTTGGGAAAGAAGCTTCAAGAAAATAGAGAGAGAGAGAGAGATAGAGAGGTTGGTGAAAATGAAACTATGTTGTGCATAGGGAAGAAGGTTCAGGTTAGAAAATGGGTGGTAAGATTGGTACAGGCCGGTCAAATTTAGCTAAAAAATCCCAGTGGTAATACGACATCGTTTTAAGCCTAAAATGAGTATATATATAATATGTCGGATAAAACCTCCAACAAACATAAAGCTTAAAGCAGAATTGATCAAATAGTTCACAAGAAAAGTCAATACCTCAATATCACAATGTAATCGACAAAAGAAAGAAACAATAAGTACACAATATATACCCTCAAACCTCTATATTAATAACCAATATAACCTTACATCAAGACAAAAATAATGAATTAACTAGCATCCCTCTTACTTTTATTATAGAGTCTAGGGTGTACATGTGACAATCCGTTAATTTCAGGTCGTTATTTTATTCCTCGAGTATTAATTATAATTTTCATTTTTATGTTGAGATATAAACTCACGGCTAACCGGGAGAATTAGGGCTTGCATTTGTAAATTACGCGACGTTTACAAAGAACCGGCGAATCCTACGTTAAACATCGACGTTTATATTTCCAAAATGCCGTAGAAATAATTTTGTTGCATTCGTTTTATTTTGTGAGTTTTCATAAACAAACGTCGACATTTAAAATTTTATTTGTCGTAAATAATAATTTCGTATTTTATTACGAATGGAAATTTAAAATATTTATTTTTGACGTTTTGCGAGTCGACGTTTGACCGCGCATTCGTTAATCATTTCGAGCATCGTAAAAATATACGACGCGACTCGTTATAATTTTTTTAAGATTTTAAACATATATTTTTTTTCTTTTAAATGTCATCATTTTCTTCCTTGTCTTGAGCCGGATTCGTGTTTTAAAATGTACACATTTTATTAAATGTTTTAAACCAAGAAAAAGATGACAGAAATAAAAATGGTCTCGAAAGTTTAATCCCGAGCCACGGTAATTGGTTTTTATTTAAGCAAAAGTGTGGCGTGTCAAAAATATAAAAGAGAAAGGAAGGGAGGACTATTTTTGCCAAAAGCTCAAAATAGGGAAGTATATAAACATATTTCTCCTTCTATTTTCATTTCAATTTCTACAAACAAAAGTATTGTAAGTGTGTGTGTTCTTATGGCCGGCCACCATGACACCAGAATCCGCCGTCGGAAAAGTTTTTCGGTGACCGGAAACCGCCGTGTCGCCGGAAAACGTCACATGCACAATGACCAACTTATATTTTCCGAATCACTTGTCATTTTTCCTACTAACATCCAATAAAATCACACATGCAATGAATATTTTTGGAGTAAAGACTAAGCTTGGATTTGAAGTCTACATCAAGTCTTGTTGTTTATTGTTTGATCATTTGATCATTTTCTACACATTCCTTGTGGTAAAAATCTCATGACTTATGCTTATGTTTTCTTTTGATTTCCAATGTATATTGTACAATGCATGATATATGATGATCAAGGATTAAAATGGGATTTGTGTGTATGAATCTAGATTTAAAACTAGCTAAAATAGTCATCTAAACAAGTGAAATGATCATAAAATTTATAGGCTGTGATGAACAGTAGGTTTCGTGATTTTGAGTAAGTTGGATGATGGATTTGATTACACTAGGTTGTAGATAATTTTTTTATGAACAAGTGGCAAATTGGATGATTTCTAGAAAGTGAATATTGAGTGAGATATGGTCAAAATACTAAAACTAGTGGATTCTGACCTTGCTATACAGATGGTATAAAAAGTCATACTTACGTGCTGAGTTGGTTAAAAAGTTAAAACTATGAGACCTAGATAAAATCATGTAGGTTCTGGATCAATTGGATGATCAACCAATTCATTATGGTTTGTATGAACAGTAGATTCTATAAAACTCAGTAGGTTTGAGGATTGATTTGATGACACGAGGTCATAGATAAATCTCTTATGTACATTGGGCAAATTAGATTATTCCAAGAAAGTAAATAATGAATAAGTTATGGTCAAAACACTAAAATTAGTCAAATCTGGACTTTGCTGTACAAATTGTGTAAAAAGTCATATTTACGGGCTGAACCAATTAAAAGGTGAAAACTATGGGTTGTAGCTAAAGTCATGTAGATTCTGAATCAATTGGATAGCCAACCAACTCTTTATGGTTTATAAATGGCATCAAAAATGGTGAAAGTGAAATTTCAGTCCTAATTAGTAACTCGAGAACCCGAAATTTTATAACAAGAGTCATTTATAAGCTTAAATGGGCCATAAGGCCTTATTGGACCACTAGGCCCAATGAAACAAAATGGACTTATTGGACTTAACTTTAGGCCCAATCCACTTGGACCTTACTAATGGGCTAGGACCTGGTCTTTAAGTAATAATATCAATATAATAACTTAATGGGTTTGCTTAATGGGCCTATTGGGCTTTTTGGACTAATTTAGACAATACTAGTAAAATGGCTAATAAAAACAAGTTAAAAACCTAGAAAACTTTAGGTGTGAAATAATTATATTTTCAAGAGCAAGATCATCATATAAACTACATGTATACATATACTTATTTAATTTATGAATTATCATTAATTTTTATCGACTAGAAACCTAAGACCCGTTACAATTTGTATAGGTCTTGGTTGATTGACGCGCCTACTTCCGAAGTTTTTATTCATCGATATTCTCATCCGACATCACTAAGTGAGTTCATAGCCTCGCATTTTTACACTTTAATTGTTTTATAAACCTGCGAGGGAGATAACATGCTTGTTTTTAAAATAGAACACAATGGAGATTGTATGCTAGTTGCCTCGATTATTATTATAAGTTAGCTTAACTCGCTAGATAAAAGACCTGCGGAAATCATGAATTGTTAATTACCGGGAAATGGTAGACGCTTATACATAAAATAGTACTATTTGAAGGCTGCCACCTCCAATCCGTGACGACTGGCTATCGTCAAGTGTCGAGAATATGACACAACGGATGCGTTGTATAAAGAATAATATGCACTCATAGTGAGGGTGTATAGTAGGCATACCTTGTTGGGAACCCCAACATAATTAGATGGTAACGTTCAATGTCATGAGACTTATAAATAATCCCCCGATATAACTTTGTTTGGCCACATCGTTATATCCCGATGAATATTGAGAAATGATACTTGTGTTCGGAAATTTTATTGTTTATATATATAAACTCTATGGATTCACTCAACATTATTGTACAGTTTTAAGCATGTTTTAATATCTCAAGAGGGGCAGGAGGTGAGAGAGGGAGGAGGTAGGATGGATGTGGATGCCTTGAAGGTAATTCGGCGATGGAGAATTTGGTTGTCGCTTATGGAAACCTAAATGTTTTGAGGGCCCATTAAATAAAAGTCATCCGAAGATGATTTGCAAAAATGTTTTATGAATTATGAAACAATTTGGGACCTATGATGTAAACTTTTATTTCGAATGAATGTATTTAAAAACGTCTCTTTTTGAGTCGTTTTCTATGCTTGAGTTGTTATATTATGACGTAGCACCCCAAATGAATGACCCTTCCCGCTGAGATATATGAAAATGGGGGTGCTACAGATTGGTATCAAGAGCTTAAGTTATAGAGAATAAAAGATTTTCAAAAAAAAATGAACGAAAGGATTTTTCAAATCTTTTAACTATAACTGTGCAAGTGAAATCTCTGAATTACCAATGGACAAGAATGAGAAGGATTTATTTATCGATATATATATATGGAACAATATATATATATATATGCTATAGAATGAAATTTTCATTTATTTGAATATAAATGTTAATTATGTAATTATTTAATACCAATACGAGATATTTATACGACGCATATTGTCATGGAGAACCCTAATCATCTTAACGAGCCGAACGAAGCTATTCCCGAAGTGAACCCAGTTGTTCCCGAGCCGAACCAAGTTGTGGATATCCATGATCCCAATGAAATGGTTGACATTCCCGATGATATTGATTTGGTTGATTATGACAATGAAGATCCTGAAAAAGATCCCGAAGAGGAACCCGAGGAAGATGTTGAGATTGAGCTCGACAATGATGCTGAGTTATATTTCCTTATGATGTAGAGGGTGACAAAACCCCGCCACCTAGAGATGTGTCATCTGATTCTGTGTCATCCGATTCTGAGTCAGAGGACGAGGAGGTCGATGTTGCACCCGAGGCTACTGCTGGGACTATTACCCAAAAGCCTTATGCCACTCGTACCTTCCCGAGAGGTCTGTTTGAGATGGGTGAGTCATCTTCTGCTAGTGACTCATCTAATAATTGACGATTAGCACCGTGGGCTCTAGAGCGCTGATTTTAGAGAGGCTCACTGCTCGAGCTAGAGAGAATGAGCAAAGTGGGGTACATTGCCAAACTGAGATTGCCTTCTCAAATCCAGAATACAATCGGGGAAAAAGAAAACGAGTTACTTAATCATGATTTTGAGAATAGTCGAGCGTTGCCTTGGAAGTTCCTCGAGAGGGGTCGTGTATTGGAGAACGGGGAGAATGCCACATTGAAGAAAAGATTGGCTGAGACTGAGACTAAGTTGGCGTGGGCTTGTATGGAGCGTGATATTGCTGAGAGGAGGTTGCATGAGTCCCGAGTGTGGAATAAGATGTTCTACTTGGATATGGTTCGTATTGGGGCTGTTTTGAAGCCGCCATCTGATGATGAAGACACTGAGCGTCCGAGAAAGAAATCAAAGAACTCTCCTCCTAGTGAGACCGAGAGCCTTCTGAGTCACATGGATCACCTAGTGACTCTTAGTAGATTAATTTATCATTTGTAGTATCTTTTGTAAATCACTAACTAAACTGAGATATCAGTTAGTAGAACTAGTCCTTGGAGTTGTATAGCATTAGATGGTGACATGTAATGTGTGACGATACAGCTTGTGACTCGTTTGTGATTAATGAAATGACTATCTTTTGATTTCTAAATTCTACGTGTGTCGTTGTATATCATTTCTGTACTTGTGTTCTTTTAACTGTTCTCTATAAATTATTGATGCAATTATTGAATGAATACTCATTATGATTTGAATTGTGTTGTAATTTCTTCTCTTCGTATTCTCAATCGCCATCGATATCATGGATCTCATGACGATTTTGTCTAAACTCTTTTCCCATCAGATTGTAATCGTTCCACCCATTCATTTTGTGAACCCTCTTGACTACTCTCATGCAAACCACTTATTACCGGCTATAAGTTAATATAATATCACCTGAGAAAAATTTAAATTTCCATCATTTTACGAGTTATTTTAATTGAGACTTATAAATAGTCGTTATCACAATAAAGTTTTTATTAAACATCTTGTAAATTAAATTATAAACAAAAAAAATAAAAATAATAATTAAATAAAAAATAAAAAATAATTAAAATTAATACAAATACCAACAAATTAAAACTTTCATACTATGACGTCCTGGTATAAATCATTTTTGATTTCCATCTTATAAATAAACATGGTTATACATTTAAATATAATAACACTAGTTTGACGAACTGAGCATTGCATTGCTATTCCTAAATTATACATAGTCGTGCACCTACGTATAATTTAGAAGGGGCCATGCAAGGCTGAATAGTAGTCACCGTAAGATTTTGAAAAGGTCAACTTTTAACCGGAATTCGAAAGAAAAAAAATTTGCTTTATGCAGGGTTATTAGTACAATTAGGGACATCACATATGTGCACTATCCTTTTTCCCCAATCGAATTAACCATCTAAGGATCGGGCTTACTTGACAATTGTAAATCTACCTCTTATTTCCTTCTTTTCAATCAGAAATTTCTTTGACCTTATCCAAATTATCGAGACTACTGATACCCGAAACTTGAAGTTTTTAACGTTTCTAATCCTTTCTTTTTCGACTAATCCTCCTTTGAGTAACGTAGTAAAGATCCCGAGATAGCCTTTCGGGATGTGAATAAACGAATTAAAAGTATGGGGTATATGCATACCCATCATGGTATGCGTCTCTCTTTACATCGAAAGTTTCGCCCGTGTAAATCAAACCGCTGACTTCGCTCTTCAATTGCTAACTCTGTCCCTTGATTCCCTTGATTTGAGAAAGGTTGTGAGCTATTCCTAGCTCAAGTAAATCAGAAGGAATTGAAGGAGAAGCTATTAGGAGATGTTCCTGTTATTCGAGACTCTCCCGGGGTATTTCTCGAAGAATTACCGGGACTTCCGCCACCAAGGCAAGTTGAATTCCGTATTGATCTTATTCCCGGTGCTGCTCGTGGCCCTGGCGCCATATTCATTTAAGCACCATCCAAATGAAGGAGTTGTCCAAACATACTTGGCAAAGAGTGTTTGTTGGGGAAAGTTTTTAATAATTCGCGAAGGCTCGTCCACCGTAGGGAGCTCCGGTATTGTTTGTAAAGAAGAAGGATGGATCATTCCGAATATGCATTGATTACCGAGAACTAAACAAGTTGACGATCAAGAATCGATATCCATTACTGAGGATTGATGAATTATTTGATCAGCTGCAAGGTTCTAGTGTTTATTTTCAAATTGATTTACGGTTCTGGTTATCATCAACTAACTCGTATCCCCGCGAGGAAGGCCATTCCATATTACAGCGTTTAAACACTAGTTATGGATAATATGAGTTTCGACGTAAATGCCTTTTGCGGACTGACTAATGCACCTGCATATTCCATGGATTTGATGAATCACGTGTGCAAGCCGTATCTTGATAAGTTTATGATTGTATTCATTGATGACATTCTGATTTATTCCAAAAATAAAGAAGAACATGGTGAACATTTGAAGACTATCTTGAATTTGCTAAGGAGCAAAAAGTTGTACGCTAAGTTTTCAAAATGTGATTTTTGGCTTGATTCCGTGCAATTCCTTGGCCATGTAATTGATAGTAGTGGAGTTCATGTTGATCCTGCGAAGATCGAAGCCATTAAAAATTGGGCTGCACCAACGGAAGTGCGATAATTTTTGGGTTTGGTAGGCTATTATCGACAGTTTATTAAGGAGTTTTCTCTAATAACCAAACCATTAACTAAACTCACTCAGAAAAAATAAGCCGTATGTGGGGCGGCGACACGAAGGGAGGCATTTCAAAACATTAGAAGCGAGAAATTGTGCAGTGGGCCCAATATTATCACTACCCGAAGGAAGTAAGACTTTGTTGTGTATTGTGATGCATCCCTTAAAGGATTGGAGCTGTGTTGATGCAACGAGAAAAGGTGATTGCGTACGCCTCTAGGTAACTTAGAAAGAATGAAGAAATTATATGACCCAATGACCGGAATTTTGGAGCGTGGTTTTGCTCTTCGACTATAAAGACATTATTTGTACGGCACTAAGTGTACGGTATACACCGATCACAAAAGTCTACAATATATTTTGGATCAGAAAGAGCTAAATTTGAGGCAGCGTAGATGGATTGAACTTCTGAGTGATTACGATTGTGTTATCTATTATCACCCGGGAAAGGCGAATGTTGTCGCTGATGCGTTGAGCAGGAAGGATAAGGAACCGATTCGAGTGCGTGTTTTAGTGGTGACGGTACATAACAATTTACCTGAACAAATTTGAAATGCATAAGTTGAAGCGTGCAAGGAGGAAAATATTGGTGTCGAAGGAATTCGTGGCGAATGGGAGCCATTTGAAGTTAGATCCGATGGTACGAAATGTGTGAAAGGACGAGTATGGTTACCATTATTTGGAGGATTGAGAGGCCTAATCATGTTGGAATCTCATAAATCAAAATATTTCATTCATCCTGGATCGGATAAAATGTACCATGATTTGAGGAAGTTATACCGGTGGCCGAATATAAAAGCGGACATTGCGACATATGTCAGTAAGTGCTTGACATGTGCTAAAGTCAAGGCTGAACACCAAAAGCCGCCAGGATTACTTCAGCAACTGAAAATCCCTGTTTGGAAGTGGGAGAGAATTACAATGGATTTCATTACAAAGCTTCCAAGAACACCATCTGGATATGATTCAATTTGGGTCATTGTTGACCGATTGACTAAATCTGCTCACTTTATTCCAATGAATGAAAAGTATAAAATGGAGAGGCTTACTCGATTGTATTTGAAAGAGATTGTTTGTAGGCACGGGGTGCCCGTATTGATTATTTTGGACCGAGACCCTCGTTTTGCATCAAGGTTTTGGTCATCACTTCAAAAGTCATTGGGGACGAATTTAGATATGAGCACTGTTTACCATCCTAAAACTAATGGTGAGAGTGAAAGAACGATACAAACATTGGAAGACGTGTTGCGTGCTTGCGTGATTGACTTTGGTAGTGGCTGGGATAAGCACTTACCTTTGGCTGAATTCTCATACAATAATAGTTATCATGCTAGTATTAAAGCCACACCTTTCGAAGCTCTATACGGAAAGAAATGTAGATCGCCAGTATGTTGGAGTAAGGTTGAAGATGCCCAACTCACGAGACCAGAATTGATTCGCGAAACGACATAGATGATTGTGCAAATCAAGAATCGATTATTAGCTTCTCGTAGTAGACAGAAAAGTTATGTGGATATGAGACGTAAACCTTTGGAGTTCGAAATGGGTGACAAAGTAATGCTGAAAGTATCACCGTGGAAAGGTGTTGTTCGATTTGGAAAACGTGCGAAATTAAGTCCCCGTTATATTGGACCATTCAAGATTTTATCAAGAGTGGGTCCGGTGGCATAATAAAACTTGAATTAACCCTCAAGAAGCTTCAAGGATATCACAATACATTCCATGGTTTCAAACTTGACGAAATGTTGATCGATGAAGATCTTATTATTCCTCTTGACGTCAGTAAGATCGAACGTAAGTTCATTTCATCGAAGAACCTATCGAAATCATGGATAGGGAAGTAAAGCAACTTAAGCAAAGTCGGATTCCTATAGTTAAAGTTTGATGGAACTCGAGTCGTGGACCGGAATATACTTGGGAACGGGTGGACTAGATGTAGAAGAAATACCCTCATCTCTTTGATTTTAATTAGAAGCGGACGACAAGATGAATTGATCTTCAGGGACTGACTCGCGCGATCTTACTCCTTTTTACATATAAATAAATATAAATATATAACAAGGATCAAAATCCACAAAATCAATGAAACCGGAAGTAGTATAGAATATTTCCGGGTCGTTATGTCCCAACGAGGCTGGAATGGAAAATCGAATGACGAATTGATAATCGATGTTTGAATATGACAAGGAAATGATTGGGCAATAAACCTAATAGGCAAATGCACACAAAGATAAGCAATGAAAACAAGCTAGAACAAGCATAAAGGCTAGAAATGGTAAAAACACTTAAAACTTTTAAACTAAGACACAAATAAGCTCAAAAAAACTTAAGACAAAACCAAATAAGCTAGACTAACTCTAAATAAGCAAATTCAGCAAGTAATTAAACTAAGTTAAACAAGAGAAACTCAGCAGTACTAACCACAGTACTAACAGTATTAACTATCAGTACTAACTTGGAGTTAGTACTGCTAGCTTTAAGTTAGTACTGTTAGCTTAGAGTTAGTACTGCTAGCTTTAACAAAACACAATGAAACAAGAAATAAGCAAATAAGCTAAAACAGATATTTAACCACCCCTATTAAGCACTCAGGCATAAGAATAAGCAACTAGAATAAACTAGAATGGCAAATAAGCTAAAAAGCTACAAACTGATAAACTCTTAAAATTACTTTGAAAAGGAGAATAAGCTTGAATAAGCTCTACTAAAGACAGTAAACGAAAATGGTTTAATCCACTCTAAAAAGCTAAGCAAATCTTAAATAAGCAGAAATAATAAGCTGATAAGCTAAAATGAACTAACAGTACTAACAGTTTTAACTACCAGTACTAACTTGGAGTTAGTACTGCTGCTAAGCTTATTGAGTGAAGTACAGCTAGCTTTAAAATTCCCCAAAGAGGAACTAGCGAGTACTAATTGGAGTTAGTACCTTAAGCTGTTTCTAAACACCCCTTAAAGTTTTCAAAAATCATTTTTCTTTTTATTTTAAGCTGATTTGGTCCTAAATTGTTAAAAACAGATTATCAAATAGCAAAATAAGACACTTATAAGCAGATTTCAATCAAGAATAAGCACTTAAATAAGCTGAATCAATCTAACAGTATTAACTCATAACTAACAGTACTAACTAAGAAATGTGCACAAGTCACTTTTAAACTAACAACTAAGCAAGATAAGCACTAAACATCATAATAAAGCATAAATAAGCAAATATAAGTAACAAATAAGCACTAATAAGCAGTTCTACAATAAATAAGAAAAAGAGAAACTTGCAACTCCCTTGCTCAAAACAGGGTTAAACAAAGAGTCTAACAAGCTTCTACTTATATAAAACATGCTAGTGAAGAGGTCCATAAAGCCCCATCCAGAACTGGCCTTATCATGCATAACAGTGGTATATTTGAGAGTGTGGAATTTTTTTTCTATGACTTTACTTAAATTCTTGTATTTGAGTTAAAACAAATGACTTATATGATTATATAAGAACTTAAAACATATTAAGTAAAGCTTTTAACAAAGGAAATACAGAGATTTAAGAATTAACTTAAAAATTCCAAATTTGCATTAAGACGAAAATTTAAGTTACAAGACTTGGAAGAGTAAAATTTGCATAAAAGTAAGCTAAAATTTAAACTAAGAACTAGATAAAAAAAATGTTTGTGCTTCTTTTAAAACCATCACAGCCTTCGATTTGTGCTTGAAATGTGTGGGATTGCCAACATGGCAATGCACCATGTGACTAGGGTTTTAGTGGGTTGAGGGTGAGGGTTTTATTTCTTGGTGTAATTGGGGTTGCAGGGTAAAAGGATGGAAGGAGTCCCGTGAATGAGGCTTTGAGCTTGGGCGGGAAAATCATATACTCTGTTTTGAGTGCAGGGGAAAGGTTTGGGGAAGAGGCAAGTTTGGCCCCTCAAGGTGTATGACTTGTTTACATGCAAAGTCCTTGTGTGGTGTGAAGTTTATTGGACTTGGCAGAATCAACCCTCAAGGGTGTTAATTGTTGTTGCACCGTAAGTCCTTTGTGGTGTGAAGTTTTATGGGACTTGGCAGAATCAACCCCTCAAAGTATATAATGCTTTTGCAGGATAAGTCCTTGTGACTATACAACTTTAGGGTTTGGCAGTTTTGGCCCTTGAAGTTTTATATATCATAGTTGCATTTTAAGTCCTTGTAGTTCAAGTTTAGGGATTTCACAACTTCAGTCCCTGAAGTCGTATTTTCTTTGACTTGATGACTTTTTGGTTTTGACTTTGCTTTCTCTTCACGCTCTTTCCATTCTCGTGCTCGGTTTTGTCGTTTTTGGCTTTGTTTTTGTCCTTTTCTTGAATATCCGTTTCCTGCACAATCCAAATGCAAAACATGCAAATACAATGTATTTTTGGTACGTTTTTAGTCATTTAAGTCCGTTTTTAATGGAAAATGGTATGTGTAATTAAGCACATACCAAAATCCCCCATACTAAGATATTGTCGTGTCCTCACGTAATGTTATGAAGTAAACACTTAAGAAAACCAAGAATCTCAATCCCCCTCGACTAATAACCTCGAAAAGTAGCTAAGTGTTCGTCAAGGGGAACTAAAGAATCAATAGCTTCGACAAGTCCCGTTTTCACCATTTTTTATATTTACACTAACTATCCCTAATATTTTTGTATTTTTCCTTTTTCTCAACTACCATGTTTTGACTTCCTTTATTTTATCAACACTGGGATCATAGAATGAGAAGTGCCCATAGAATAATCTATGGATGTCCAAAAAGGATAAATTCATCGTCCCCGATTTTTCACTAGTCCCAAACTAAGCGTAAAAACGAAATCACCGCTAAGTACAAGTAAAGATGCTAACACCACTCATAACTATGACTTGTCAACTTTTCGCTCCCAACAATTATTCAATTAGAGTGATTGTGCTTAATTTTAAGTTAAATTTAGATCGACAGTTTTAGAAAGTAGTATAGTTTATGTGCATAACGATATTTCTGAAGAAATCTGGGGAAAAGACTAGATCACCCACCAACCAGCATATTCTCGATAGATCCCAGCCGAGTTCGACTTAGGTTATCAGGTTGAGACCCCACAGGAGAATGTTCGCAATGTAATAGCGGGATACTCCACCCTTTTAGGCCGAATTTCTTAGATTTACCGCTAAATAAACAATACTACTCAAAGCACGCAAACATCAAAAATTTAATGATCTCATTGGTGCAATTATTCCTAGAAATAATCTACCAACGGCAACCAACAACTTTTGAAGTCTTAGAGCAAGTTATTCTTAGTTCAAAATTATACTTGAGTTTAGAAAAAGAAATCTTAACCATTAAATTTTCATTTATTGCTATATACTATACTACCGTCATCATTTACATGACTACAACATCGGCCACGCCTCCGACAAGATGTAGTGACTTAGTCTGACGACGGTCCTCCGCCTTATATGAAGACTTCAACATCGGCCACGCCTCCGACAAGATGAAGTAAACTGACGGAGAATTCTTATTGATAATACTTAAGAATGCACTTTGGCATTTATTATCTCACTATGGGCTTTGTTTTGAAGACTGCAACATCGGTTGTGAGCCGGCAAGATGCAGTAAACCTTTATCAGCCCACAGTTTATATTTTTCATCATTCATTTTTAATTTTTATCATTTTATTTTATTTTATTTTATTTATTTATTTTATTTATTTTGCAACATATTTTCCGTAATAGAGAAAATTTCGTTTTAGAAACTCAAGTATAAAGCTGAACTAAGATGA
>BQNB010104314.1:0-17876 GCA_026074375.1 Tanacetum coccineum | reverse complement strand
TCCCTAACAGCTGATAAATGAACTAGTGTTCGTACCCTCTTTTTATTCTAAAGTTACACACCTAAAACCCTACTTTTAGGTTTGTATATATAGGAAAATCACTACGACGGCGTCGCGTTTTAATCGTGACGCCGTCGTGACAAGAATAATCTAGATAATAGGTTGGGTCGTACAATCTGACCCCGTCTTGAGATCTTGTGACGCCGTCTTGGATATCGTTGTGACGGCGTCACGTATAATCTGTGATGCCGTCTCCAGCTTCTGAGGAGAAATTCTTGAGTAATGTTGGTATAGGTCCGTAGTCTTGTCCGTTTCTTCTCCAAATGAGCCCAAGTCACATGTATTTCTTCCAAATGCCTTCCAAATGCAAAATACCTGAAAAAGAACAATTAAGTACCTATTTTGGGCATAAACACATGATTTAGGGGGTTAAACGACCCTGAAAAAGTGTATAAAATGACACCTCATCATTAGTTAATATGCAACATGTAAAGGCATTTTGGGTGTAATCCTAAAATTTACCAAGTTAAACAAGTTACTCTATCTAAATCCATAGTACTCATCACTGCGGTCTTGAGTGATATACCAAGCCAAGTTCTAAAGTCTACCACATCACAGACAAACTCATATTTTGTGGAATTTGGGTAAACATTTAGAAACGGATAAGGTAAATCCTCACAATATCTAACAAGGGTTATTATGTGCGGGTTATGTATCAAGTAATTTCACAAAAGTATGCTTGAAAAAAAATTAAATTTTTGCATAATTTAAGCATTTTAGTGTGAAAAATAGGACAAGTAAACATTCTAATTCCATCCCCCACTTGAATTATACAACGTCCTCGTTGTATAGATAAAACATTAAATACATGAATTAAAAAGAATTAGAATGAGAAACTCTCCTGATATTTGCTCGGTAGATTCTCCATGTTGAGTTTATAGAGAAAGAATTCGTAGGAAAAACATGAAAAATCCTATCTTGGTATCTGCGGTTAATTTAAACTAAACTAAAAAAACTAAATACGAGTCAGTCTGGTGAATACGCCGTATCATGTGCATGAATACGCCGTATTGCCATAACTGACAATAATGTTTTTAAAGTGCATAAAAAGTAAAGACTGATAACGTCCAGACAATCAATACGCCGTATGCTATGTAGCGAATACGCCGTATTGATGTCTGGGAAGACAGACTCGATAAAATTAAATAACATTCAGGGTTGTCTCCCGGGAAGCACTTTTGTTTACAGCAAAGTCTTTAAGTTAGACTTTTCTTCAGCTTCCACACTTGAAATCACTCTCTCTTCTCAACCCTCTTTTTAACTTAATGCTAGTCTTTGTTCTATCATGCATAAACAAGTCAAAACATCATATCATGATATACATATAAAAATATGAGAACCTTTTTTAAGTTAGATACATCACGACATGAATAATAAATGTACAGATAGAAACAAAAAAATAGGGGGATCATGGGTCTGGCTGCTGCTGGTCCTGCTAGGCTGTGGAGGTGCTGGCCTTACCAGTCCTCTACCTGAACCTACGCTGATATGGAATACGGGTCTCAGAGTACGGCGTGTATGTAACTCGGGCAGAGTCTAATAACTGTGCAATGCCACTCGTAGCCCATACGGTGAATCTGGAGAAATCCCTGGCCATATCATCAATCACCTCACGATGCTCAGCTAACGCCCTACGAATCTCGTGCACGTCCTCCTCTAATCTGGCCATCCTCTATGGCATAGTCTTGGCAGCAGCTGGTGTTGGCGGTTGTGCCTGTACGGGTGCTAGAACATGCTGGTCACCCTCATCAACAACAGGAGTATCTTGAGCGACTCTAGGGGCACCAGCTATAGCATCAGGCTGCCTTTCTGGTCCCAAGGCTACCCAAGCCCATGTATCATCAATCTCCACATAGATCTATAACCTCACTAACTCATCCATATGGATAACTGAGAGTGCAGGGGTAATAACTGTTAATCCCTGAAGCCTCTCCTCCGTTAGGAGTTCAAAATGCTCAGCTAGTCGAGTTACAAACTGTCCTCCAGAGATAAGAGCCTCGCTCTTCCTCCCAGCAACAAACAACCTCAAGTACTTAGCCAATAAATAAGGGACGTTGATTGAGCCAACATCCATCCCTCTAAAGTAAAATAGATCAGTCACGGTCACCTTCTTAGGTGCTTGACTCCTCCCAGCTATACTACACGCAATCAACTTGTGGCACAGCCTAAGAATCGGATCCCTAATAGAAGTGTAGGACGGGGTTGTGCTAAGGAAATCTCCAGTTGATGAGATCCCAACCCAATAATCCCTCAGATCCCCCTTGTCGGGGATCTGCCTCGCGCTCTCAACCCAGTATGCACCGAATCTAACAGTCTTTATCTCCTCAGCAGTGTGCAATCTTAAGGCTAAAATAAACTGCCTCTAGTAGGCGACGCCTAGCTCCTCCCAACTAAAACTGTAGGGCTCTAACTGTGTCCAAATCAGTCACTGCCTCTCCAAACCTAAACGTACTGAAAATCTCTAAAATGAGCTCGTGTACCAATGGTCCCCTGTTAGAATTACAAAAAAAGTGTCGGTCACTAACAATATAGTCAGTCGTAGCTCGTAGTAAGTCATAATGTAATGCTGGTAAGCTAACCGAGCTAAAGGTTCATGGAAAGCCCATGTTAAAGCCCATGGTCGGCCTTAGTTAGAGTATTTATACCTTCTCCACACATGGAGAGGGGGTTGGTTGTTCATTTTCTCACACTTTCACTAAGCTAATATTATCATTTTACTTTCTCTCTCTAAGTGTTCATCCAACCATCTCTTTCTCTCTCAAAAACTCTAAGCGAATCATTCCATACTTGTGTTAAGAGATTCTACAATTGGTATCAAGAGCCATAGGGTGTTTGTGAAGGTTTTTGTGTGTGTTTTTTTATACTCGTTTTAGGCATGAGTTTGGTTTGAATCCATCAAAAGGTTTTCACCTTTTAAGGGTTTAAAAACCACAAAGCTTTTAACTTTCTTTCTTAATTATCTTAGTTTAGACTAAAAGTACAAGAAAATTTTCAAAAACCATAAAAAATATCATCTTTTCGAGTCTTTTTGGTTAAAAAGATGGTTTTGTACCAAGAATCTTGATTTCAATTTTTTTGTATGAAAAATGTTAAAGTTTATGTTTGTAAGGTTTTAATAGTCTTAGATAGTTAAGAAGTACAAGAAAAATCGAGTAAAAACGTCAAAAAGTGAGTCTTTTTAAGATTTATGATTTTTGAGTTTCGTAGTGTTTTAGGCGATTTATACGTGTTACATAGGCGAAGTATACGTATTTCTTCTTCAGGCAAATTATATGTGTTCTAAAGGTGATTTATACGTTCCTATAGGCGATTTATACACGTTATTTTGCTTAGGCGATTTATACATACGTATATTTGTGAAGGCGATTTATACATACATATATTTGTGAAGGCGATTTATACATACGCATATTTCTGAAGACGATTTATACATACGTATATTTCTGAAGGCGATTTATACATACGTATATTTCTAAAGACGAATTATACGTTGTTCCTCACAACGGAAATATATACGTTTGTTTTAAAGGAGAACTATACACGTTTATTAGGTGAATTATACGGCTGTTCTTTGATTTTAAATCCCATGATAACTTAATTTCCCGGTTTTATCAAGAATTGTAAAATCTAGTGTATTCTGAAAGACTCAACCTCATTAATCAAAACTCACTTTTACACAACAACCTCCAATCACTGTACGATCATCTTAATCTTATCACATTGAAATGGATTCAATTATTTCACTTGGACAAAAGAATACTCTTGCTGAGTACATGATACTCTCTGGTGCTGACAATCGTCCATCTATGTTGGACAAAGACCTGTATGATTCTTGGAAAAGTTGAATGGAATTATACATGCAAAATAGAGAATACGGAAGAATGATACTTGAATCAGTTGAACAGGGTCCTCTCATTTGGTCTATGGTTGAAGAGAACGGTATGATCAGAACAAATAAATATGCTGAATTATCTGCTGCTGAAAAAATTCAAGCTAATTGTGATATGAAAGCTACCAATATCATTCTTCAAGGTCTTCCTGCTGATATCTATTCACTTGTGAATCATCACAAAGTTGTTAAAGATTTATGGGAGAGAGTTCAGTTATTGATGCAAGGTACCTCTTTAACAAAGCAGGAAAGAGAGTGTAAGTTGTATGATGCATTTGACAAGTTTACTCACATCAAGGGGGAATCACTACACACGTATTACTTGAGATTTACTAAGCTGATTAACGATATGAACATCTACAAAATGAAAATGGAGCAATTTCAAGTTAATACCAAGTTCTTAAACAGTCTTCTACCTGAATGGAGTAAGTTTGTGACTGATGTCAAACTTGTTAAAGATTTGCATACCTCTAACTTTGATCAACTTCATGCATATCTTGAACAACACGAACTCCATGCAAATGAAGTCCGTATTATGGGTGAACGCAATCAAGATCCACTTGCATTCGTTGCAAATCAGCAGATGACACCACCTCACTTTAACACTTATTAGTCTTCTTACAACAATCCTCAACTTCAACAACAGTTTTCACCATTACAATATGGATCAATTCAACCTAATCAACAATACTCATCTCATTATCCATCACAAACTCAATTTAATCATTTATCCATTCCACCATCACATGTGTTTCAGTCTCAAATGAATCATCAAACCTCAACTGTTCCATAAGTAATTCCACAAGTTACTTATCAATCACCTCAAGATCCTACACATCTTATGACTGAGTCACCATTTGTAGACTCAAGTTTTGTTGTTCTTGTGTTTTCTCCTGGAGATGATCTGATTGCTTGTCTCAATAAAGCAATGGCTTTTCTAACGGTTTTAGCTTCTTCAAGGTTCCCTACTACCAATAATCAACTTAGAACTTCCTCTAATCTAAGAAACCAAGCCACTATTCAAGATGGCAGGGTTACCGTGCAACAAGTTCAGGGGAGACAAGGGCAAAATTATTCTGGTACTACATATAAGAGCAATGCTACTAGTTCAAGGGGAAATACTACAAGTGGACAGGCAAGAGTTGTTAAATGCTACAACTGCCAAGGTGAAGGACATATGGCTAGGCAATGTACTCAGCCTAAGTGACCAAGGAATGCAACATGGTATAAGGAGAAAGCAATGTTAGCAGAAGCTCAGGAAGCTAGACAAATATTAGCTGAGGAGAAACTCGCATTTCTTACAGATCCAGGAATTCCATCAAGTCAAGCTCAGACAGTCATTCCTCACAATGCTGCTTTCCAGACTGAGGATCTCGATACTTATGATTCTGACTATGATGATCTCTCAACCGCACAAGCGGTTCTTATGGCCAACATTTCCAACTATGGTTCTGACGTTATCTCAGAGGTACCTAATTCTAAAACCTATCTGAATGATATGGATAATCAAAGTGTGCATGCATTGCAGGATTTTGAACAATCACCAGTTATGGATTTTACAGATAATGAGATATCTAGTGATAGCAATATCATTCCATATTCTCAATATTTGCAAGAAACATAATAGGCAACTGTTTAAGATACTAATTTATAGGCACAATAAGATTCAATAATTTTATCTGTGATTGAACAAATGTTCGAACAAATGACTAATCATGTAAATAATTGGGAAAAGGCTAATAAGGAACAGAATAATGAATCAATAACCGCTGAGCTTGAGAGATATAAGGAAAGGGTCAAAACTTTTGAACAACGTCTTAATATTGATTTAAGTAGTCGTGAAAAAATGATTGATTCTCAAATGGATGATATGATTAGAGAGAAACTTACACTCAAAGAACAAATTGACTCACTTGAGCAAAATTTTCTAAAAAAATCAAAGAAAAGGAATCTTTATTCAAAACTTTTACAATTTTCAAAAATGAATCCAAAGAAAAAGAAAATAAATATTTGGAAAATGAAATTTATTTGGAAAAAAAGATTAAGGAACTAGATAATATTGTTTATAAAGTGGGTCAATCTGCTCAAACAGTGCACATGTTAACTAAGCCACAAGCGTTTTATGATAATACACACAAACAAGCTCTAGGTTATCAAAATCCGTTTTATCTTAAGAAAGCTCAACGGATAAAACCAACATTGTATGATGGTGCTGTTATGTCTAAAACACATGTTGCTATGCCTGTAATTGATGATGAAGAAACGTTGATTTTGGAAGAAGAGAGTCGATCAAAAATGTTTGAAAAGGCAAAGGATCCTGAAGTTATTGCAAAGAAAATTTCTCATAAACCTATCGATTATGAAAAATTAAATAGCCTAACTGATGATTTTGGAAAACGTTTTTCTCCATAACAAGAATTATCGGGTGAACAAGCGTTTTGGTTTCATACGCTCAATCCTACCATTGAACCTTCTTACACACCACCTGTCATAGTAGATGTTCCTAGTGAAGTACCTAAGGTGAGTTTGGTGAATGCAAGCCTTAAAAAGTTTAAATTCCACCTCACCCAGTTTGACTCAGTGGTAAAGAAGAGGACAACACCTAGTGCTCTTGAAGAAGGTGAATGGGGGTTTGAACATACAAAAACTATTTTTAACAATGAAATTATTCCATTTCTAAAATCTTTAAAAAGACATCTTCAATGTGTTTGATAAAGATCTTCTAAATGAAATAACAGAAGTACAAACAGTTTTTGATTAAATAGAAGCATCTATTCAACAGTTTTCAGTTGATAAAAAATGTTTGGAAATTGCTAAAAAAGAAATTCTTTTGGAAAATGATTGACTCTTACAAAAAATCATGTCTCAAGATGTTCTGATAACTGTGATGAATTCTATGGCTTTGAATAATAATTCTGTGAATATGGAAATGCTAAAGTGTGATTCGTGTGAAATGTGTTTGAATCTTGATGCTGAGCTTTCCAAATCAAAACAAGCATATAATGATCTTTTGAAAAATCACTCACAACTTGAACAACATTGTATTTCTCTGGAAGTGTCAATGCAATTAAAACAAGGAGTTTTTCAAAACGATGAATCTTGCGTTATTCAAAATGTTGTTGAAATTCCAGAATATTTTGAAATAAATGATTTGAAGGATACTATCATATATTTAAGAGAGAATACCAAGGAAGAGAACGTTAATCATAATATATGGGAAATTAAGCCCATAAATAAGGAACTAGAAAATAGTGTGGCAAATTGCTTTTTGAGAATGAACGTCTTTGTAATGAAATTAATCATGTGAAACAAGTTTTTAAAGATCACTTTGACTTAATCAAACAGACACGTGTTCGTCATAAAGAACAAAGCGACTCTTTAATTAACAAACTGAACTTAAAATCTGTGGAAATTGAGAATTTAAAAGCTCAAATTCAAGATAAGGTCTTTGTGATAACATCATTAAAAAACAATTTACAAAAATTAAAAGGGAAATAAATTGTTGAAAATGTTGTTCACATACCTTCTGCCAACACTATTGCTTTGGGCATGTACAAGCTTGATTTAGAACCGTTGCCTCCTAGGTTATTGCAAAACAGGGAAGTTCACATAGACTATCTTAGGAACACTCAAGAACAAGCTATTGTTCTTTTAGAAATAGTCGAACAAGCTATGGCAAAACAACCTTTAGATGGCGAGTTAGACCTTGCTTGTAAGTATACCACAAGAATTTAGGAGTTGCTTGTATATGTTTAAGATACGTGCCATAATGCGATAACACCTAATACTAGGAAAGTTGTTGTCACACACATGAACAATGTCAAGCAACAGTAAACAGGTAGAGTCTTCTAATACATCAGATTCTAACACACCTGTGTTGTCTTCTATAGGAGTGAAGTGTTCTACTAGGAATTGCAGATCAAAGTCTCTAGGCAATAAAAAGAATGATAGAATCTCGCAAACACCAAGTAGGAACAAGAAGAATAAAGTAGAAGCCCAACCTAGGAAAGTTAATAATTCAAATCGTGTTGTTAAACCTGTTTGTGATGTTGATGTTAAGCATTCACTGTCAAATACAAATACTAAAATTCTCTGTGCTACTTGCAATAAATCTATGTTTGATGGTGTTCATGATAAATGTCTTCTTGATCTTGTGCAAAATGGGAATAAACGTACTAAATCTGCTAAGAAACATAAAAAAAAAATTGGAAACCTACGGGTCATGTATTCACTGAAGTAGGATTTAAGTGGAAACCAACAGGCAGAACCTTCACTAGAGTTGGTAACTCGTGCCCTTTAACTAGGTTCACCTCAACTAACGTAGTGTCTCCTAAGCAAACCACTTCCCACTCAGATGAAATACAAAAACTAGAGATAAAAGTCTATTCCAGGAAACCTAAAAATGTTAAAAACATAGGTTCGAGTAAAATAGCTAAGACTAACCACTCGGAACCCAATCAAACTTGGGGATCCAATGCAACAGATATTCCATCGTCTTCTTCTATTGTCATGACAGGTTGTCCAGATTGTACTCTGGTATCTGGACTCTAGATGTTCAAAACACATGATAGGGAATTGCTCTCAGCTCATGAACTTTATCAGTAAATTTCTGGGTACTGTTAGATTCGGGAATGACCAGCTTGTAAGGATTATGTGGTATGGTGACTATCATCTGCGAAACGTTATTATCTCTATGGTATACTACGTTGAGGGGCTTGGACATAATTTTTTTTTGTTGGTCAATTTTGTGATGCGGATCTTGAAGTTGCATTTTGGAAAAACACTTGCTTTATTTGAAATTTGGAAGGTGTTGATCTACTTTCAGGGTCCCGAGACACAAATTTGTACACAATTTCTCTTGATGACATGCTTAAATCATCTCCGATCTGTCTTCTATCCAAAGCATCAAAGACTAAGAGCTGGTTATGGCACCGTCAATTATCTCATCTCAACTTCGGTACTTTGAACAAGCGAGCTACATACGGTCTTGCACGAGGAATTCCTAGAATTAAATTTCAAAAAGATCATTTGTGTTCAGCATGTGCATTAGAAAAAAGCAAAAAATCCTTTCATCAACCCAAAGGTGAAGACACTAACCAAGAGAAACTATATCTTTTGCATATGGATTTGTGTGGCCCGATGCGTGTGGCTAGTATTAACAGGAAAAGGTATATCTTAGTGATAGTCGATGATTACTCAAGATTTACCTGGGTCAGATTTTTGAAGACAAAAGATGAAGCTCCTGCGGCCATCATCAAATGTATTAAAAACATATAAGTTCGTTTGAATGCCACAGTCTGGAATGTTCGAACAGATAATGGAACCGAATTTGTCAATCAGACACTTCGTGAATGGTATGAAAATGTTGGCATCACGCATCAAACTTTTGTAGCTCACACTTCTCAGCAGAACGGTGTTGTCGAAAGGCGAAATCGGACTCTTATAGAAGCCGCTCGAACAATGCTGATATTTTCTAAAGCTCCATTATTTCTCTGGGCCGAATCTATCAATACTGCTTGTTATACCTAAAACCGTTCTTTGATGCGCCAACGATATAACAAAACTCCATACGAGCTTATGCAAGACAAGAAACCAAATTTATCATTCTTTCATGTCTTTGGTTCACTTTGTTATCCTACGAATGACCATGAGGATCTGGTTAAATTTGATGCAAAAGCAGACATTGGGATTTTTGTTGGTTACGCGCCTATAAAGAAAGCGTTCAGAATCTACAACAGAAGGACCCAAATAATTACTGAAACAATTCATGTAACGTTCGATGAGCTAACATCTGTGGCTTTTGAACAATTTAGTTCAGGACCCGGGCTTCATTATATGACTCCTATTACATCCAGTACAAGACTCGGTTCAAATCCTGTTTCTCAACAACCTTGCTTGCCACCAATAAGAGATGATTGGGATCGGTTATTTCAACTAATGTTTGATGAATACTTTAACCCTCTAACAATTGTTGTTTCTCCAGTTCCAGAAGTTGCTGCTCTAAGAGATAAAGTATTAGCTGATTCTCCTGTGTCAACTTCCATTGACCAGGATGCTCCATCAACAAGTATTCCCTCATCACAAGAACATGAACATTCTCCAATCATTTCTCAAGGTTTTGAAGAATCACCAAAAACACCAACATTTCATGATGATCCACTTAATGAATCTCCTCATGAAGACTCAACTTCTCAAATATAATCATCTAATGTGAGACAACTCCACACTCTATTAGAACACCTTGGTAGATGGACTAAGGTTCATCCTATAGCAAACGTGATCGGTGATCCTTCTCGCTCAATATCTACAAGGAAGCAACTTGAAACTGATGCCATGTGGTGTTATTTTGATGCCTTCCTAACTTTAGTAGAACCAAAGAACTTCAAACAAGAAATGACCGAACCATCATGGATCGATGCAATGCAAGAAGAAATTCATGAATTTGAAAGACTTGAAGTTTGGGAATTGGTATCGTTTCTAGATAAAGTATTCTTGATCAAGCTGAAATGGATTTATAAGGTCAAGACAGATGAATTTAGCGGGGTACTAAAGAATAAGGCTAGACTCGTTGCTCAAGGATTCAGACAAGAAGAAGGAATCGATTTCGAGGAATCATTTGCACTGGTTGCTAGAATTAAGGCCAATCGTATCTTCGTAGCAAATGTTGCTCACAAGAATATGATAATCTACAAAATGGACGTCAAAACAGCTTTCTTGAATGGCGAGCTCAAATAAGAGGTCTACATTTCTCAACCAGAAGGATTTGTTGATTAGGACAACCCATCACATGTGTACAAGCTCAAAAAGGTTCTTTATGGTCTTAAACAAGCACCACGTGCATGGTATGATATGCTGTCAAGCATCCTTATCTCTCAACAATTCACCAAAGGTGCAGTTGATCCAACACTCTTCACACGGCATGCTGGAAATGACATATTACTAGTACAAATTTATGTTGATGATATAATATTCGCATCATCTAATACTGCCATGTATAATGAGTTTGCTAATCAGATGACCAATAAGTTCAAGTTGTTGATGATGGGGAAAATGTCATTCTTTTAGGATTACAAATATCTCAAAGTCCCAGAGGCATCTTTATAAACAATCTAAATATGCTTCAGAAATGGTTAAAAAATATGGTTTGCATTCTACTGATTCTGTCGACACACCCATGATTGAAAACAAGAAAATGGATAAAGATCTCCAGGGGAAACAAGTTGATGCTACACTTTACCGTGACATGATTGGATCCTTAATGTATCTTACATCTAGTAGACCTGACCTTAACCATGCGGTCTGCTTATGTGCCCGGTATCAGGCTAAGCCTACCAAAAATCACTTACAAGCGGTGAAATGAATCTTTCGATACCTTAACGGAACCATTAACATGGGTCTATGGTACTCGAAGGATACCAATATGTCACTCACAGCTTATGCAGATGCCGATCATGCGGGGTGTCAGGACACTAGACGTAGTACATCGGGAAGCGCTTAGTTCTTAGGTGATAAACTTGTTAGCTGGTCATCCAAGAAGCAAAAGAGCACTACCATATCGAGTACATAGGCTGAATATATTGCCTTGTCTAGGTGTTCCTCACAAATCCTTTAGATGCGTTCACAGCTAACAGATTATGGCTTTTAATTCAATAAGATCCCTCTATACTGCGATAACAAGAGTGCGATTGTTTTATGCTGCAACAATGTTCAACATTCAAGAGCTAAGCACATCGATATTCGCTACCATTTCATAAAGGAGCAAGTGGAGAATGGAATTGTGGAGCTATACTTTGTCCGGACTGAATACCAATTGGTTGACATCTTTACTAAACTGTTAAGAGAAAGATTCAACTTCTTGATCGAAAAGCTTGGTATGAGAAGCATGTCTCTGGAAACGTTGAATCGTCTGGCAGAGGAAACGGATGAGTAATGGTGGTAACTCATATCCTGTATCATATGTACATAAGAAAACATAAAAACACAAAAATATATTCCTTTTACAAAAATTTTCAAAAAAAAATAAAAATAAAATTAAAAAATCTATAAAAATATAAAAATATGTATCTCTGGCATGTCTTTAGAAAATCGATAACATTTACGGTCTTAGAAATGTCATTCAATAATAATAGGAGGCTGTAAATGAAGTTCGAGTAGAAGTTTCAAAAGCTTTCAAAACATGCCAAAATGGCTTGCTATTATTTTAGATAGTAACCCGGCCATCATCTTAAAGGCAAGTATTCAGTCAAAAAGGAGACTTGACCGCTCAACGGGAATTTATTCTCGGGCATGGTCTACTTTATGACCATGCAAAGGCTTGTGATTACTTTGCATCGCAACCCGTGATTCTTATATTCCATAAGTGTATGTGTCAGTGCGCTTATGTGTCAAAATAAGAGAAATCTTATTTTCTTGGGTGTTGATTTTCAAAATATAAATAATAATCATCTTTCAGATTCAACAAATCATCATTTTCTAAGACAATTTTGAACCATTAAATAACGACTACAACTCTTTCAATAGAAAATGGGTCATTATTTGAGGGGGAGAAACTGTCAAAATCATGTTCTTCATAATTAATAAGGTGTCAATCGAAAAAGGTTTTAATGGTGTCGGGTGAATAATTAAAGGGGAGTTGATAAATGTCAACTCAATCGGGCTTTATTTGATATATGATTAATCTTATAGGGGTATTAATGCAAGATGATAAGTCTTATTCTTGATAACTAATCTTTAGGGTCTAGTCTTGCCACTTAGGAATCTTTAGTTTGCCTTAGGAGAAGTTTTTAAAGAAAAGTAGAAATGTCATTATACCTCAAGGGGCATTTATGCCAAAACACCATAGTTTTAAACACATACTCCTTCCCCGTCACTTTGCCTCTCGTCACACACACACTCACCTTAAATCCACCATTGTTAATTTTCAAGACCTTTAAGAACTTGCTCAATCTTCATTCTAAGCTTAAGGTACACGTGTTTGAATGTTATAATACTCATTTAATCAGACCAAATCATGGAATTATACTTGTAAAACCCGAAATTCAACCTAATTTTTGTCACCATCAAAAATTTGATAAAAAGATAAATTGATAGAGGGTTTTGGTCTAAATAGGGTCTAGTTATTATACCCATAACAGTTTTTAATGGGGATAACTCATTCATGAGTTTCGAATGATTCTTGATGTCGAATATGATGAAAATGGGCAAAAACTTGAAAAAGTTCATGGGTTTGGGTTTAAGAAGTATTGTTATGAATGTTTGAGTACATTTGAGTGTTTATTTAACATGCTTGTGTGAAATCTTGAATCTTTTGGGTTTTTGTGTTCATACGGGACGAACAAGTCAAGAATCAAGATTTTTATGGTTAATTTGTATGTTAATGATGTTAGAATGATTCCTAGATGATATGTGACAATGATTTGATGGATATTATGTGCTAAAAAGGTGAACAATAATTGTGTAAAAATTTGCTTGGGCGAACTATACATAGTGTATTTACTCAAGCGAACTATACATTTGCATTTACATAGGCGATTTATACTCTTGTGCATAGGCGAACTATACATGTTTAATTATAACAGGCAAACTATACATGCATAATTATAACAGGCAAACTATACAAGCATTGTTGTAACAGGCGAACTATACATGCGTGTCAAACACAAGCGAGCTATACTTGGGTGTGTAACATAGGCGATTTATACACCAACTAAAGGCGAACTATACTTGATTTTTTCCTATAGAACTTATCTCGTAATCTTGGTAATCCAATTGCATAACCTTATCTAAGTATAATTTATCCATATCTTGTCACTTAGTGATTAAATTAGGTGTCATTTACCTTAGATATCTTTAGTGATTGCTTTGATTTCAATAATTAGCCTATAGTTAAAGTGATTTATGAGTATGTGTGTATGTGTACTAGTTCTCTGCATTATTTGCATGTGTATAAGTTCTTTGCATTGAGTGAATGTGTATCAATTTGTTGCCTTGTATTCGTTTGCCTATCCCTTGTTGTAAATCCTGTCCTGCTTCAATAATCGTGACTCATGGTCTAAATTGTCTATCTGTTCTATATATATTTATTTATATATGAACTGTATGTGACAAACCTAGCAGAATCATGTCTTCCATCACTGCTCAACAAACCAAGCTTGATCTTGAGCTTGTTCCCAAAGAGAATAGACTTGATATCAGAAAATGCAATGGAAGAATCCCTCGTGGATTGACACTTAGAGAACCCACATTTCAAGTCATTTTGGATGCTATTACACTCACTCTATGCTATCCTGCATTTCTCATCACTGCAGATGTCCCTGAAGTGTACATGCATCAATTCTAGAATTATGTGTACAAGCATGACACCTTCTACAGATTCAAGATTGATAAGAAGAAACGATTCAAACTTACCTTGGAAGTCTTCACAGATATCTTTTAGATTTGCCCAAGAGTACCGGGTAGAGACTTTGATGCCCTTTCTTCTGAAGAAGAAACTGTGTCTTTCTTAAGAGAACTCGATCATACTAGGGAGATAAATTCACTTAATGATGTGGTGGTCGATCAGTTGCATCAGCCTTGGAGAACTTTTGCTGCTTTGATTAATCGGAGTTTATCTGGAAAGACTAGTGGTCTTGACAAGCTTCGTCTCTCCAGAGCTCAAATCCTTTGGGGCATGTTCCATCATAAAAATGTGGACTATGTAGAATTACTCTGGGAAGACTTTATCTACCAGATTGAAAACAAAGTCTACAAGAAGCAAGAAAAAATGTACTACCCTCGTTTCACCAAAGTTATCATTCACCACTTCCTTATTCAAGAAAAGTCACTCTCCTGAAGAAACAAAATTGGGATGCACACCTCCAAAGATGACTACTTGATTAACTCCTTAAGATTTGTCTTTGCTAAAGAATCAACTCAGATCTATGGAGCTATTCTTCCTGAATGTTTGACCAGTCTAGCAATGAAGGAAAGTAAAGCGTACAAGACTTATCTTGGCTATGCTACAGGTGCTGTACCTCCCAAGATTGCTAGAAAATTCAAGAAAGCTTTTCCATATAAGAAAGACAGTGATCTAGTCCCTGTAGATGAAGAACATGTCTAGAAAGGCAAACGAGTTAAGAGACCTACCAAGAAGTCTACAACTAAGCCAGCAATAGGTGTCGTCATCAGAGAAGCTCTTGTGGAAACAAAGTCTAAAAGTAAGGAAAAGGAAAAGGTGGATGTTACTCGTGGGAAAGGAATTGAATTGCTATCTGAAGTAGCTTTAACAGAAGAAGCTTAGATGAAAGAAGTAAGAAATAAGAGCTTAAGGGACTTTCACAAGACACATCCTAGTGGTTCTGGTATGGTTGCCGAAAAACTACCAAGTGTTGATAAGATCACACCTACTATCACAAGTGAAGGAACTGGTGATAAGCCAGGGGTTCCTGATGTGACAGAAGATGACTTTATTGAGAGTGAATCTGATTCTTAGGGAAATGATGAAGACGATAGCAACAATGATGATCAAGATTCAAGTAATGAAGACAGTGAGCAGGAGAATGAAAGTAAAGAGCAAGTATCTGATTCAGAGCAAGAAGAAGCATCTAAAGATGATGATCAAGAAGAGGAGGAGTTTGTTCATACTCTTTCTCCCACTGATGATAAAGATGATGAAAATCTGGAATCAGAAAGTGATGAAGTGATTAAAAGTGATGAAGAAAAGGGATTGGATGATACTGATTACCAATTTGATGATGATGTTGATGCAAGATTGAAAGAACCCACTCAGACTGATAAAGAGGTTATTCAAGGTGAGGGTGTTGATGCTGAAATGATTGACGCTCAACAAGGGAATGAACATTTGGAGACTACTCAAGAACAAGTTGTTAAAGATGCTCATGTGACAATTTATACTGTTACGAAGAAGACTAAAGTTCCTGCTACTAGTTCTTCTCGTTCATCCGACTTGGCATCAAAATTCCTAAATTTTTCAGATATTCCTCATACTGATGCAAAAATTGTTTCTCTACTAGATGTTCATGTCCACCATGAAGTCCCAAGAACTCAGGCACCTACTATTCTTACAATACCGGTCTTTGTTATCACTGAATCATCACCCGTATACACAAAAATTCCTCGATCATCACAAACCTTCACACCTCCACCAATACTGACAACACCTACTCCACCGCTAAAAATTGAAATGACAAATCCTCTATCTACACTTCTTGACTTTGCATCAATCTTTCGATTAAACGATAGAATAACAACATTGGAAAAAGAAGTTGCTGAACTTAAAAGGGACCCTCTACACACTCAAGTGACAACTTTAATTGATGAACATCTAGACACACAGTTGGGAGAAACCAGAGAAGAATTCATGAAATTCCTTTCAGAATCTCTCACGACAAGAATCAAAGAGCAAATAAAAGATCAACTGCCTCAGATTCTGCCCAAGGAAGTGTCTAACTTTGCTCCACCTGTGATCGAAGAGTTGATTAAAGAATCATGATCGTAGTAAAATAATATATAAGTATAGAAATTTCCCAAACTACCCTTGAGGACAAAGGTAGTAAGGAGAATCTTCACAAATATATATATAATACGTATATTTACCGGTAAGTGATTACCGGGTCGTTAAGTCCTAACGATTTGTGAAATTAAGACCACGTTTGTTGTTTGGACAATGATTTGAATTGGTTCAAAGATGGTTTGTTTTCTAAAATACTAAAAGTGAGCAAATTAAAGGACAATTAAACTTAACTTTAACAATAGGAAATTAAACTTTAACTAAAAACGCAAAACGGGAACCCTAAATGGTAATTAAAAACCCTAAATTTCCAAAATTAAACCTAAAATGAATTTTTCTCTTTTAATAGACTCTAATTGACTAAAAACTAAGTTTAAAGAAAACTAGAACAAAAACGGAATTGAAATGAGCTTAAAAACACGAAAAACGAGAACGGAAACGAATCCCGTTCTTTAAAAATTGAAATTTTGCAAATTCAACCCTACGGAAGTAAACCTAATTTTCCTAGAAACTATATGATAAAAGAAAATTTTCTAAAATAGAATTATATTTTTTTGATTATTTTTCTATTTTTTATGAATTTTTAAAGTTTTTAACAAAAATAAATGTTTAAAAATACTAAACTAATTATAAAAATTCTAAAAAAATTATAGAAAATAGCTTAAACTAAGAGGGACCTAGGAAAAATAAGCTTGGTTACACAGCTTATCGAATAAGCTGTGTAATAAGCTTAAACAGCTTATTGACTAAATAAGGTAAAACGTATACAAATACTAAATATTGTGAAGCTATAACGAAAAAGACCCCAGGGCACGTTGGTTAGAGGTGTGTGGTGTGAGGCGTTTATAAAGGTTGAGGATGTTGAGGTCGGGGGTTCGAGCCTTGCTCACCCCCGATTTCCATCTTCCCTTTTTTTATTTTTGAAAACTTATAAAAACAAAGTTGTAGATAAGCTAAAATTAAGCACTTTTACTAAAAGAAATTATTTTTGAAAAGCCCTAAATAAGCTGTAAAACAGCTAAAAACATGACAGAACTACTTAACTATATTTTTGGTTTTTTTGAAAACTTTATAAGCTACAAATTCTAAGGTAAGCTAAAAACAGACCAAATAAGCTACAAGCTACTTAATAACTAATCTAAAAAGCTAAACTAAGCTAGAAATGAGCACAAAGAACAGGCTATAAGCTAGAAAATCAAAATAAGCTCTTAATGGAATACTACAAACCAAATAGACCCTAGGCAGACTTTGAGCTTAAAATTAAACTAACTAACAAGAACTTTAAGCAAAACAACTTATACCTACTTAGAGCTTATCCTAAAGACTATTTAAAAATGCTTTTGAAAGGTATTTTGGAAAACAAAAGCTCATTGAAAAAGCTACTTGAAAACAGACAGATTGCTCAGAACAAGCTGAGTT
>BQNB010104313.1:0-23845 GCA_026074375.1 Tanacetum coccineum | reverse complement strand
CAACAAGTTATTTTGGATTTATCCAAGGTAATTTAACCTTAGACAAGCTAAGGAATCGATCAAGGATTGAGATCAACAAAGTGAAATTTCTCTATCTATGTAATGATCGGGAAAATTGCACAATGCAATGGGAATGTTTGTAGCTCGTGTGTTTTTGCTACTTTCACAATTATGTATTATGTCCGAAAGAAGAAAAGTTCAAGAGAAAATTAGCCGGACAAATGATGATTATAAAGACGATGAAATTACGCTGAGATTTATAATGTATTGTTGAAAAAAAATGAAAAATAAAATAAAATTTGAATGATGAAAAAGATAGTCGGTTCATAGAGCTTACACCGATAAAATTATTTGAAAGGATCGATTATTCGTTGATAAGCACAAAAATCAATGATGTAAAGTATTGTAAAAAGTGGCCGATATCACCACTTATTTTGTAAAAGTATGTAAAGTTCAGGATGTAAGGGAAGTTGACCGTTATGGGAACGCCAACTTAGGTTGTCATTGTCATCTATGATCGAGACGTTTGTTTATAAGTTAGAGTCTTTGTCATGGAACGATCGAGGAAAGTTACTAGCAACCGTACCTTATTTGTTGGCTTTAATCTATTTGTTTATTTATTTTATTTAACAACAATTTTACTTCCCTTTCCTGATAACTAACCTTAGGATCTACTCGAATGAGGATGTGTACGAGCATGGATGTCTATTATGTCGTTATGGCCATGTATTCATGTCTCAGCTGCCTTTTTTGACGACGACCTTTGGTGAAAGTCAGAAGCTCCACACCCTATATCATTCTTCTTCCTAAAAAGAATGATTAAACCTGAGCCTATTAATAAATACCCAATCTACCTTTTGACTTATTACTCCTTAGCTTTAGAGGTAGAGATGTGTATCCTTGCCAAGCCTATGATACGAAGCTAATCACGACTGAGCAAATGAGCATACCACTAAAATGATACACCCTAGATTAGTTGAGTGATATAAGTGATTTCATTTCCATATTTCGTGAGGAGCTTGGTTTTGTACAGGTGATCTAAACATGAAAGAAATACTTAATGGAAAAATCCTTAACCTCGATTCGGATACATTTTCAAAATCTTTCTAAAGTCTACTTGAGGACAAGTAGGATTCAAGTGGGGGGATATTTGATATCATCAAATAACGTCATACTTTACTATCATTTATCCCACGTATTTTACCCACTTTTATATAATTATTGCAAGATATTGGTACTTAATTGCTTAAAGTTTAATATTGCTGTAATTATGGAGTCACTTGTAAAGAAGAAGCAATAAGGCGCAATTCTAAAGCTTAAACAAAGACATTTGAAGAATACTATTTTTTGCACCTATACGCCGTATCCAGCAATGAAGATACGGCGTATCAGCGCCAGCTCAGCACAAGAAACGTGTAATGATCAATTCCCAATCCGGCGTATCCACTACAACCAATACGCCGTATGCACAGCTGTTCATCAGTCAAAGATACACATTTAATATGATTGATGGTAATTATCTTAATTGATTTGATCTTATCGCGGACTCCAAGGAAATTAACTCCTATACGCCGTATCCACTTATCCCTATACGGCGTATCCAGGCGTATTTCAGACACTATAAATACAAGACTCAAAAATGAGTTTTAGTGTGCAAGAAAATCCCTAAACCACCAAGTCGACTCTCAGACGTATAGAAGAGCCAAGAAGGTCAGAAATGAGCCTCAAGATCATAGGAAAACTCTTGTAATCTTCGCACAACCAAATACGCGTTCGATTGAGGTTTCTTTATTTTAATCGTTCATATATCAAACCATGTGTATTTTTACAATGACTATGGGCTGATACCTTTAGGTATCAGCCATGTTTATGAAGATTTAATGTTTGGTTTGTTTATCTCGATTGTCTTAATTTATCGTTGATTGTTTGATTATGTTTACCATTTTATACTTGTTTACGTGCTTGTATGTGACCTATCATTCAACTGGGTCTAGTCCTACATATTTAATGCGCTGCAACTTCGGTGTTGTGTGGGCGTAGGCTAAGAGTCCGGGATGGCTCTCCATATTTGCATGTAAGTGGGTAAAGTCCCAATGGGCTAGGGTTTAATAAGATCCTATTATTAATCACCTAAGGTAGATTATAATCAACAAGAAGGATGCTTTATGCGGGCACGTTAATTGTGACAGGATTGTTCGTGTCTAGGTCTTAGGATGAAGTACCGCCTAAGTCTTAAGAATGATATGCCGTTTCGAGATAAGATTATCATTGCACTAATAAACAAACCTACATTTTATCGGTTTATTAATGGTTGATATGTTTTCCTTATATTAATATTTGACCGCTTCTCTATCATTTGTTAATCTTCTTGTGTGTGTTTATTGCTTTACTTGTCATCAAAACCTTAGCTTAGATACCCAAACTTGTGCCAGTCTCTCAGGCTGAACCCCCTTATCATTAGATTAGGACTTGCATAAATTAGATAAATAAAATACTGATAAATTAGATATTAACGCTCTTGCTCTTAGTGATCGACACCCTACTTACCACAAAACTATCACCGACCGGGTACACAGCCTGTTAAAGTGTTGTTTTTAGGTTAAGTCAGTAAAATATAAATAGTAAAACTTGATACATAAAATAACACCTACACAACGACACATCAAACCGCCACCAAACTTTCTAACCTAAAGACAAGATATGATTTCTTTGATGTTGATATCACAACACATGAAATAAAGATCAAAACATCTTTTTCTCAAACCCACGAATGACAAAACAAAATCACTCGTGTAGTGTTTTGTTTGATCTCGGCTTAGATCATTTTGACTTTGAGGTCTCCATGTACGGTGTATTTTTTGTGGATCTTAAAAATCGATGATGGGTTTATATAGATTTTTCTCATCTTTAGGTTAGAAAAGCCAGAAACGCGTTCAAATGGGCCACATACGTTTCCAAAACGTTTCCTGCATAACACAAGACGTTTCCAATGGACGTGAAACGTTTCTTCTTTTCTAGAAACGCTTCTGGTGCGTTTCCAGCTGTTTTTGGGCGTTTCTCGTTTTCGAAACGTTTTTGGTACGGGAGACTTCACCCGACGGCGTTTCCATGCAACATAGCTCTATGCATCGCTCTTCATAACAAAGCTCACCTACAACTTAAGTTTGTTTGAGGAGTGTTTGGGTAAGTTTATCTTGACAACTTAAATTTGGTTTTTGTTTTTTGTCAAAACAGCTTATGAGCTCATGCATTATGAGAATACATTCGATTAGATTATGTTGTATCAGAATACACTTGGATTAAATTATGAGATTATGTCAAATTACCAACTACTTCCCCCTCTTTTTTTTAGTTAAATTAGTTGCACTAAATCTTAAGAATGACTGTGTAAATCTGAAGAATGTTAAAATCTGTTTTTTATCCATGTTGCTCTTACAATGACTGTGTAAATATTATGACGGTGTAATCTTAAAGAAACCGCAAAGGAGTGAGATAATGAATAATGATCAAGCATGCGCTTTAAACTCGAAGACTGGAACTCAAATTTACAGAAATCCCACATAACTCATAATTCAAATAGTAGAAGATCATCCTAAGATAGTCCTTTTGACAAAACATGTTCACATTGTCAAAAGATAGAGAAGTACTTTAAGGACAGTGGCTTGGAATCTGATATGTTAGAAGATAAAATTTAAAGGTTTCCTGCGGGCAGGGAAGGGTGGGATAAAAAGATGAAAAGAAAATGTTTAGTAGGCATTGTTTTTACAAGACCTATGGATAGCTGACTGACTGTTACGTGTGACAAAGGAGTAAATGACTATAATAACAACAACAATAAAAGCGATATCATTTACTCCTTACAACATTCTCTATTTATACTAATACGAGATTGCGTCCTTAGTGGGGGTAGTTGCAACGTGTCAAGAATCTAGTGGAGGACATACGAGGTATTGAATGCACGTCTATTCTTGGAAATTACCCGCCTATAGTTTAGTGAAAAGTTTTGCCAAATGTTCACTACTTTTACTAACTTCGTACTTGGTATACGCTTTTAACTCAAATCACCTTTTGTCCCGCCTTTATGAGTAATTGAGTTTCCCGCCTAAACTTTAGAGAATAATCTTAAGCTCAGCTTGTTCTTCTACAAATAGTAATAGAATAGTCAGTGTATTGCCACATCTGACTCTCCTTAGAACCACATCGTATTCCTTCTACATACCAGCTGATATCCATCCCAGCTGACGAGTATGTCTTCAAGTGATCTTTGACTTCCTTAATGATGTCTTTGACTTGAATACGTCGGAGGTTGCTCGCTGAGGCTTTGCACTCAGCGAGTCCTTCAATACCCGCTGATGTCTATCAGCGGGTCCTTCAATACTTAGCCTAATTTCTGTTTAAATGTGGCACTGATTATTGGGCTCTGAATTGGCCCAACAATCTCCCCCTATTTGAATATAAATTATACTAAGTAAATGAATTATAGTAAGTGAGACACAACTTCTTCTTACACATAATTCAACAAAAGATAAAACAAAAAAATAACTTCATTAATTCATTACATGTGCTGGCCCATGCCATCTAAGTTATCTTTTACGATCTCTCTGGCTTTCGTTACATCATTCCTAGACTTTATTTCCAGCTCTATTAGTGCCTCTGGAGTACCCCTTATGATGTCATTTTGCAATCTGACCATCTAATCAGTGGTGACTAGATAGAACTCTGACTCTCTTTGAAAGACCAGATCAAAATTCCCATTGTAGTAGAAGATTCTAGCCTCTGGTTTACGAATGACCTGACATCTTCTACCTTCAATGCCTGGGGGAGGAGTTAGATTTCTATGCATCCCATCAACCACTATAGTTTCTTTCACAAACACCTCTTGCAGGATCTCTGAGCTTCTTTTTCTTTTTCTGTCATCCACTAAGATTCCAAAGGTTGATAGTTCAGGTGGAGGTGGAACTCCTAGCTTCTATGCTTGAGAAATGACCCATTGGAATTTGGCTCTGAGGTTTTTTAGTAACTAATCATTTGACTTGCTCTTTGTCTTGGAAGCCAGAGCATGAACCTCAAGCCACTCACTGAACCCTAGTGTTTTTAGTCTGAACTTGTTATGAACAACAACATTCAGTGTATCATTTCCTCTTTGATCTTCATTGTTGCATCGTTGGAGGAGCGGATGACTCTGTAGCTGATTTTCATAATTGGCAGTTCATCAGCCCTTTGATTAATACAGTCATTGTATTCCTTGAGCATCTTGGTCCTCTTTGCCTCATACTTAACTATCTTTTGAGACTGATCCTTTATGTTTGCTGGGTTCATGATCCTTTCAAAGACTCTTATGACTTCTCCTTTTCAGCTTTGAGATCAGCTAGTCTCTTCATCTCCTTAACTTAAGCTATAATATCCTCTTGTGTCAGCTCCCCATCTGGAGTGATAAAGGACTTGAGCTTTGGTATTTTTGGTACATATCCTCCTTCTTCAATGTAAGGCATGAGATCTTTCAAGGGCTCTTTAATAGCAATGCCTTTTCCTTTAGATTAATCTCTTAGAGGAGTTGGCTCTCTAGGCAGAGTAGGAGAGAAAATTGATGAAGTGGTCTAAGTGAGGTGCTCAGTTGATCAAATGACATTTTGGTAATCCCAGTCCTTTGGATAGGTTTAGGTAGAATAGAGTTCAGTAGTGTTGGTGATGGAATTAATGATGTTGGGATTAGAAATTTCAACGTCTTGAAAGGTTGTTCATCATCTGAGTCTTTCTTTCAAAGATTGAGGGGGGGGGCTTGTACTACAGTTATAGTTTCTTGAGCAGTTGATTGCACCCCCTAAATATTAGTCATGTGAGCATCCTATAACTTTTGCTCCCCCTAAGAGGGATCAGGATTCTAAGCATTTTCTTCCTGAGCTGGTGATTCAAGATTGTTTTTCTCCTACTTCTCCCCCTTATTACCCTTTTTAAAGACTTTTACTGACTCAAAGAGAAAATTCATGTCCTGAAAAGCTTGATAGAGATCAGAGACATGATAGGAGTTAGTAGCAATGGAGGATTGAACGAATGCTAGCCGATCAAAGACAAAACTCATTCCTTTGCGCACTTTTGCTTTGTCTGATTTTCCTATCTTGGTTCTGATGACTTTGCTTAGTTCTTTCTGAAGCATAACAAACCTACAACTCTCCAGAGTGTTGAGTGCATTATATTCTTTGTTCATTGGCTTGAGAAGAATTTTCAAAAGCTCATTTTGTAAGGACTGTTGAACATGTGCAGCACATACTGGTAATTTTTCTTTAATAGATTCCGAAATAGATTGTTTGATGGAATCCTTAATCAGCTAAGGAAGAGTGTTCTTGAGAGCCTCTAAGAGTTGACCAGGCAAATTTTTTCTGAGGGAATTAGCAAAAATCAAAGGCACAGAGGACTGAACATCATCAGTCACTTTCTTGGCTATGCTGGACTTTAACTTATCAATCTTGGTGTTAAGGATGCGCAACTCTTCATGAAGAGGACCAAGGGGGTCTGACTGAACTGGCATGTCAGCTGAAGCATAGAAGGCTTTAGCAGTACCTTCCTTAGAGTCATCATCAGCAGAGTCTGGAGTCTCAAAGCAAGTTAGAGAGGCTAAGTCATCATCAAGCATTAAACGGAGACCAGAGTCAGAATCAGAGGCACCATGCATTGTTGACTTTGATTGATCATATTCAAAGTGAGACGGTTCAACACCCAAAAATGTGATTTGAGCATCATCGTCAAGCTATCTTGGTTGAAACTTCTTGATTATATTGATCTCTGACTTTGTGTCATATGGGCTCTTAGGTGTTTCTTGAGCAGCCTTATACTTCTGATCAATTTCATCCATGATCTAATCAAATGTGACATCCCCCATAGATTCTAAACCAGACTCTTTATATTCCTCCTGAACATTTGGTCTAGTACTTGCATAAAATTGTTAGTTGAAAATGTGAATTTGTAATGGAGTGAAGGATCGCCATTCGCTGCCCCTAAGAAGATTGGGTGTGATTATCCAGTCCCCTAAAAATCCTAAGACTTTAGGACTCTTTTCATTGGTTAAGGGACCCCTGAGTCTGAGTGAGGTTCAGTTCATACCGAGGTCGACTTTCATGCACAGATGGGTTAATCCAGAAAAGTCTAGAGTTTTTAGAGTCAAACATCAGGCGCTATTAGCCTTTCAGTATCATCCCCTGAGAGCAGACACAGAGTGTACAGAAGAGTTTGGAGTATAAGTGGTGACTCTGACTCTCTATTGGGCAGGGGTAGTCTTTAACTTCACCACTCTCTCCTAGAGAAGTTTAAGAGTGGTTGCTTGCAGTGCCCATTATATTTAAAATATTGTTACCATTTCGGCTTTAGTGGTCTTAGGCTGGTTTACTTGCTCCTTTGCCGACTCAGAGGCTCCTAGACTCTTGGTGGCGTTAGTGGTGGCCACTGATTCTTTAGTGTGCTGAGTCTTAGTGACTTGTTTCTTGGGAAGAATAACCCTGACCTTATATGAAGACTTTGGTTTAGAAAAAGGTAGGATTTTCTTCTTCTTTAGCTTCAGGTCAGTTGGTGCTTTGGGCTGAGTGACAGGCTGCATAGTGGTCCTTGACAAGGACTTATCAGCACCATCATCATCATTCACTTTCTCAGAGGAAAGGATCAAAGACTGTTCAAGCTCATGAAAAAGTTTAGCTACTTTTAGCATATGTGAAGTCAAACTGACTTCAAATGCCAATGACATCTGAAAAGAAGCAACTAAAATGGTGTAGGGTTTTACAAAAGTGAGATCATCATTGATGTAGTTCTCTCCCAGCAGTTCCTCAAAAATCAGGGATATATATCTTGTATAACAAATATTTGCCTCCCAGTGCTTATTCCTATTTTAAAGCTTATGAATCAAGTCAGAAAAGATGATTCCCCTAATATCAATCTCTAGCCCCCAAGTAAGACTATATGCAATGGTCTGCTGATTCAAGTTTAGTTGGTCATGTGATCCCTGCATCCCACCCAAACATTTGACAATATATTGCATGAACAGTCTCCATATGGGTGTAAAATACTTAATCTTTAGATGTAAAGAGTTAAAAAGGATAGAGGATGAAAGGGATGGTTTCTCCTTGTCAAATAAACCCAAAGTAGCTAACCCAGCCCTTATAGTCTCCTTGGGGGTGTAGGTATAACATTTTCATAAACAGGTATACCAATGGTTGATATAAACTCTTCTTGAGTAAAGGACAAGGGTTTTTTAACTAATGAGAGTGAGAAGGTGATGGTCTTGGTTGCCTCATCTACCTTCGCGATATACCAAAATTCTTTGAGGTATTCTACGTAAGTTGCGAAGGGTTATCTGGTTAAAGCGGTACTAATGCAACAATTTGATAGAAAGCTAAGCATGGGATGGTATAAAACATTTGGGTGCTCAAGTAGTGCAACTGTATTATTGTAAGCAATGATACCCTCCCCACACTTAAAATTTACTTTTGATGATATTGATAGATGAGATGATTGTTGTGAAGATGTTGATCTGAAGCCATTTGATTTGTTTGAAAGAAAATTTTGCTTTCATTGAATGAAAATGATTTGTGAGTGATGATGAAATTGAAGGTTTTAGGGTTTTGTGTGTGAAAAATGATGTGTGTGTGAAAAAGGTGAATAGTTTATACCACAAAACAATTTTATATATTTGAAAATAAAAGTGATTTGAGTTCCACATTAAATGCGAGTGGTAAAACTGTCACAAAATGTGGGACCTCTTTGCCCCTTCGTGTACTGTAATTCCGCTTTTTCCGAGAAAGTTGGTAAATTAAATCTGAATTAAATATTAAGAATGTTTGACTTTGAACTTGGTAGTTACATTTAAGTTACCTTAAAAACATTTAATATTCAAGTCAGATGTCACTTAAAGCCTTTTTCTTATCAGAGACCTGTTTTTGAATATTGAGCATACCCAACTCAGCGACCAATCTAGTATAGCTAGGCTCAACTAGTGATTTAGTAAAAATATCAACAAGTTGTAAATCAGTGGGTATAAAATGAAGCTTAATATCTCCTTTCAAAATGTGGTCTTTGATGAAGTGATACCTGATGTCAATATGTTTTGTCCTAGAGTGAAGTACTAGATTATTGGATATGGCAATGGCACTTGTATTTTCACAAAATATGGGCACCTTGTCATAGAGAACATCATATTCAGCAAGCTAACTCTTGATCCAGAGGACTTGAGCACAGAATCCAGTGGAAGCTACATACTCAGCTTCAGCTGATAACATTGTCACAGAGCTTTGCTTCTTTGTACTCTAACATACTAACTTTCCACCAAGTATTTGATAGCCCACTGAGGTGCTCTTTCTCTCTAAGTTACATCCAGCATAATTTGAGTCAGAGTATGCTTTCAAATCGAAGCCTAATCCTTTTGGATACCAGAGGCCTAGATTTGGAGTTCCTTTAAGATACCTGGAATTTCTTTTTACCAAAACAAGGTGGGATTCCTTGGGGTTAGCTTGGTACCTAGCACATAGACATGTAAAGAATTGGATATCAGATCTGCTAGCTGTAAGATACATTAGTGACCCTATCATGCCTCTGAACAATGTCTCATTAACAGAGACCCCTGACTCATCAGGGCCCAAATTGTTTGGGGGAAGCATAGGGCGTTTCACTGAGGCACTATCAGCTAAATCATACTTTTTGCTTTGGTCATCAATTTCCCAAATTGTTTACTTAGTTTTTAACTGGATCATCCACATATATTTGTACAATTATAACATCACTCTTAGTCTTATAAGTAAAAAGAGTGTTGTCAATGGTACCTCTGATAAATTTGTGCTGAATAAGAAATTTTGAAAGAGTTTCATACCATGCTCTAGGGGCTTGTTTTAGCCCATAGAGAGCTTTATACAACTTACAAACATGATTGGGAAATTCACTGCTTTGATACCCAGGAGGTTGTTTAACATACGCCTCCTCTGAGATTATCGCATTCAAAAATGCACTTTTCACATCCATCTGATACACCATAAAACCCATGTAGGCTGCATAAGCAAGAAAGATCCTAATGGCTTCCAATCTTGCAACAGGTGTGATACGCTCCAAACACACTAAATATATATAATATAATATAATATATAAGTATATAAGGAGATTATCAAATTATAGTATAGTAGAGTATTTTCCGTCGGGTTCTAGAAACAAACTTTTAACCAAAGATGTCTCAAAAACCTCCCGGGTCGTTTTCCCTCGACGAAGCGTGAATTGAAAATCGGTTAAGTCCGTGATCGCGCGTTTTGAATGATTCAAAATTTGGATTTTTGATTTCTAAATCTACTAACATAAATGAAAGGTAAATAAAAGCAAGCAATTATAGAAAATGAAGCAATAAACGAAATCTTTTAAGAAAACAAGCTAAAAACGTAAACGGGATTAAGAAAACGAGCGTTTAAAACTAAAATGCATAAAATTAACCCTACAGAAACCAAACTAATTTTCCTACGTTCTATACGATAAAAGAAAATTTTCAGAAAAAGAATTTTTATTTTTCGACTTTTATTTTATTTATTATGAATTAAAAACTAAAATAATGAAAATAAAAGATTAAAAATAGTAAATGATTTTATAAAAAACTGAGAAAATTCAGGAAAATAAAATGCACTATGAAGATCCTAGGAAAAATAAGAAAACAGTAAATGCTACTCAAATAAGCTGGTAAATTAAGCAAATAAGCTACTATGGCTAAAACTGAAAAGAGTGTTTATATATTAAACCAAACACAACTCAACCAGATAGCCCTACTGGTGCCGCTGGTTGAGTGTGTGTGGTTTGAGGTGTTGCTTGTGAAGGGTGAGGTCCAGGGTTCGAATCCTGGCTCTCACCTTTTTGTAAAACATTTTTATTTTTAAAAACTTTTTACAAAATCTTAAAGAGCTACTTAAAATAAGTAAATTCTATAACTGAAACTTTTTCTGAAAACTACAAAATAAGCTAGAATTTAATTGACAGATCAGGTTTAAAACTAACTAACACTAAGCAAAGGCTTTGCTTATAATCTAAGAATTTGAAAAGCAACTAAAAGCTAATGAGCTAAGAACTATCTTAAAAGCTATACAGATAAAAGCTAGGGACACAAACAAATAAGCTGATTTAGCTACCAAAGAAACTTAGCAGTACTGCTAGCTTTTACTCTAAGCTGCTAGATGCTATAAGATCCTATAATTATCACTAAAAGACTAATAAGCAGAACACAAGCCCTAAACTAATCTTAATAAGCTATTCTGAGCTAGAAATGAGCAAAAAGAATAAGCTATAAGCTAAAAATTTCAAATAAGCACTTTGAATAAACTGCATACCAAACAGACAGATGTGCAATTTTTGAGCTTATTTTTAAGTAATCAAATGGAACCTTGTGACAATAAAACTTAAAATACCTTAAAGCTCATACTAAAGACTACTGAAAACAGCTTTTGAAAAGCACTTTGAAAATCAAATAAGCTATAAAAAGGTTAATTGAAAAAGCTAATGCAGACAGATTACTTATTTTTTTTGGTTTTTCAAAACTGTGATAAAAGACAAAATGCTAATTTTGAATCTAAAAACAGATAACTAATTAAGCTAATTCCTACAAAATAAGTTCAAAAAGATCTTAGTTGGCCTAAAAACTTCTTGTGCTCTGAATTATAAGACCTAACAACTACTTTTATCTTCTGAAATTTTAGCTTGAACTAGGCTACTTGTCTGTCTTTCTTAACTGATGCAATTGACACAATAGTGTCAAATCCAAGAATGCAGGCAATAGGACATGGTTTCTACTTTTATAAAACACTAAAACAAAAGTAATAAAAGCTATATCAAAGGCTTAACTTAAAAAGAAAATGAATTCTATCAGATTCTAACTACTACTACTTGACTTAAAAAGAAAATGAATTCAGTATATAAAATCCCTAAATCCTTAACTCATAAACCTATAAATGAGATTTGAAATGAATTTAAAGGATCAAATGACCAATGGCAGTATTAACTCTAGTTAATACTGCCTTAAGCCAAACACCCCTTTAAAACACAAAATCCCATTTTAAGCTTATGAATAAGAGATTTAAAGATCAAATTGCAAATACCAGATAATTATGAGCAAATTATAAACCTAATAAGCAGATTGAAACAATCAAAGAAGTCAAAACAATAAGCCTACAGCTAATGCTATTTTTTATATTTCTGACAGTTTTAGCTAAAACCTATTGAAAACTTGAAAACAGATTAATAAAAGCCTAAACCAGAATGATAAAGCTATATTAAGCAAGTCTAAGCAGATTCAAGAACTAATTAGCTACTATTAAGCAAAGATAAGCAATGTAATAAGAAAAACAGAAAATTAAGCTTTTAGAATGAAAATTGTGAATTGTACCTTAGATCTCAGCTAAACAGAGATCAAATGCTTAAAATAGAGCTTAAATCTACAAGCTCTGGCTTGTTTAGAACAAGCCAATGAGGTCCATGATTCTAGGATTGGTTCATCATCCAATAGAAAGCTTAGGTAATTTGGGAGTGAGATTTGAGTAATATAAGCTCAACTAAGCATTTGAAAGCTTAGTTGAGTAGGTTAACAGTTTATTAGTAGACTTAAGCTTATAAAAAAGTAAACGAGCTTAATCAAAACATTTTGCTTTAAAAGTAACTTATGAAAAATCAAATACATAATAAGAAACTTATACTTTTATTAATAATGAAACTGAGTACAAGATTTGAAAGGAAATTACATGAATTAAAAAAATAGAATTTAAAAATAACGCATAAGCTAAAATCTATTAAAGCTACCCTAAGCTATCCTACTCTTCTTTTTTCTCTCCTTTTTTGAGTGAAGGAAGAGCTCTTTATATAGGCTGAGAGAGAAGTTTCCAAGCTTCTTACACGCTCCCCTTGAGCTTTTGATCTTGACCATTGGATATCTTCAATCATTGGATTCTTATTTTTGGCTGTAGGATCAATAAATGAGTACACGGATTGCCAGCGTGGCCATCCGTGTGTCAGAGGCTTGTGCTTCTTTACCAATGGTTTTAGTGTAAATTCCCATCCCCTGGTGTGTTTCTTTGCTTCCAACGTGTGATTCCCTTGTAAAATCTTGACCAACGAGAGGCTAGAGGCGACATTTTTGCTTGATAACTTGTTGCTTAGCACTCGAATCATTTAGCCACGTCATTAATTGCATTTCACCCTTTGATTTTGCAAGGGTAATTGATGAAGAAGACAGTGAACAGTAACAACAATATTTCCCGCTCACTTTTTACACTTTGATAAGTTTAACCTGGCTTATTAGTTGACTTGGGTTTGTGTAAAGTATTTGGGCCACAGATAATTGTTTTGGGCTACAGGTAATAAAGGGTTAACAGGTTTATGGTTTTGAGATAACGACCGTTATCTCTTATAAAATAAAGAGATAACGGTGTTAGGGTTTAGGGTTTTTAATGTGAATTTGGTTTAACATTAAGGGAAAATTTGGGTAATTTGAGGGTTTTTGTCTTCTTGTAGTTGACCAATGTTGACCAATGGTTGACTTTGGTTGACCTTGAAAGCATTCTCCCAGCTCTTGTACACTTTATCCGTTCCCGTGTCCGTGTTTGTCCGGTTTTGACCGTTTTCTTGCGATTTTTGCTATATCCGTACCTACATAATCACAAAGATAAAACAAGCAATATACAAGCATTTTAAGCATAATTTTGTCTTTTATGGGTCATTTTTGATATAAAACGGATATGTGTTTTCACACATATCAAAATGCAAAGGTTTCTTCATAATCAATCCCTTCCTGCTGATTGTAACCCTGAGCAACTAGCCTTGTTTTGTTTTTATTACAACCTCATTTTCATCATCTTGTTTTTCCAGATCCATTAGTCCTAATTATGGTTTTACCATGAGGTTTAGGACTAAAGTCTAGACTTTATTTATCTCAAATTGATTCAGCCCTTCTTGCATTGCTATAATCCACCCTTCTTCCTCCAAAGCTTCAATAAGTTTCTTAGGTTCCATTTTAGAGCAAAAATTAACATATAGACATTCATGAGCTAATGCAGCTTTTGAGTCTTAGACTCTACTTTTGGTTGTGATACTAGCAAGAGGTTCACCAATGATGTTAACTAGTTTAATGTGCTTTTCTCTTGACTATCTGTCTTGAGGAACAGGAGGTTGAAGGGTGCCTTTAGCTGAGGGTGAAAGGATTGGAGTGGGTTGAACATCACTAATTCAGGTTGATCAAGTTCATTGGGATCTGGGTGATCATCAACAACATTGAACTCATGGGGTTCTTTAGAGGAGACAGAGTCCTGAAGAATGGGTGAATCAGAGGGTGTGGTGTTTTCATATGCATGTATGTAGTAAGGAAAGTACTCAATATTGCCTAGACATTGAGTGACTTTATTTCTAGGTTTAAGGAATTCATCATTTGAGAAGGATATTTTTTCATTAAAGTTGATTGCATCCCCTTTTGTGCTTGATTGAGAAATAACTTCATCATCCTTACTAAAATTCACACGTACAATTTATTCCATTTCTTGCCTTCTGATGTTGAATACCCTAAAAGCTTTAGCCATTAGAGAGTAACCAAGGAAGAATCCATCATCAGCTTTTTCATCAAAGTTTCCCAAGTGGTCCCTGAGATTATGGATATGCACAGGGCATCCAAACACATAAGAGTAGCTGATATCTAGAAATCTTCCTCTGAACACATCATAGGTTGTCTTCCCATGTCTTTTCACTATGATGGATCTGTTTTGAGTGTAGCAGGCAGTGTTGATAGCTTCTCCCCAAAATTGTTTCAGGAGCTTTGCACTATTTAACATAGTCCTGGTTGCTTCAATCTGGGTTCTGTTTCTTCTTTCAGCTACACCATTTTGTTCAGGGGTACAAGGAGAGGAGAAATTTTGAGATATGCCCTTTTCATCATAGAATTCTTCCAGCTTGTGATTTCTAAACTCTGTTCCATTATCACTTCTCAGCTCCTTTACCCTTACTTCATTGAGGTTTTCCATCTTTCTGATAAAAGACATACGACATGAGAGACTTCAGAAAGTTTTGGTTCATCCTCAAACAATCACAAGAAACAAACAACGAGATTCGGAAGAGTACAAGCCTCCTCACATCACATTAGAATTTAGAAAGAAGAAAGAAAGATAAGCATGAGGTGCCTCCCACGAAGCGCTTTGTTTTTGGTAACCGAGTCACATAGCTTGACTCGATCCCGAATTAAGTTGTCCATGGGGGAGTGAAATGCCACCGGCTTTAAAAAAAATGAAACGCAGAGATGCCGAGGTCAAAAATGGTGTCTTCACTCCCGGTGGGGAGAAGTAAAGAAGAATTCGCAGGGTAGGTGAGATACGGGAGAAAAATCCGAATAACATAAGTGAAGGAATTGTCATCTTTAACATTTTGAGAATCATCATCTAACTCACACGGGTCAAAACATTCATCTTCATTAAGCTCATCAAAGTTGTTTATCACGGGTGCATCGGTCTTAATAATTAAGCTAATCTCAACATCTGGTGGTACCGGAGGAGGACGAGGAAATGACGGATCAAAATGAAATGATTCAAACTCGGGAAGTTCCAAAAGAGGGTCATTTGAATTATCAGAAATAACAATGTTAATAAACCTCCTGATAGGGCTCACACCGCAAAAGAAACGAATCATACTCAGGAAGAGATTTATTAGCATGAGTAGTGGTACTGCCACTTCTCGTCTCTTCCGTATGATCGCTAAAAGTCTCGAATTCAGGTAAAGAGTTATCCGAAAAAGAGAAAGAAGTATCGGACTTCTCAAAGAACGAATTACTATCCGTGACGGATATAGGGACTGAGGAGGGTAGACTTGGAACAGATTAGGAAGTAGGTGTTGTCATTCAAAGATTCAATGTTGTAAATAAGACGACTATCGTTCAAAATTTTCTCATGAAGAATAACGTCTTGGATTTGAAGAATATCTTCTAAGTCAAACTCTTTCTCTTCTTGGTCAACATCATTCACCTCCTCTAAGCTGACGAGCTCAGAATCAGGAGGTGATGCATCAACGTACTCGATGTCCTCAAAATCATTATCATCACTCGAAGTACCATCATTGTTAGAATCGGATAAAATCTCAGAATGATCGCTCAAAGCATCAAAAGTAGAAGAATCTTCACCAACGGGCATATCACACGTATCGTCGGAAATACCCTCAAGCTCACTTGGGATTGGGACAAGGTCCTCAACACTAGACTTTATTAATTCGCCCGATTCAGTTTCTGGAATAGTGCTAAGATGCTCATCCCCCATACTTAGAGAGTTATCGGGCTCCTCGATCAGTAAGTCAGGTGTAATTGCTTTAGGCTTGCTATATATAATAGTATACTCATCATCATCGTCAAAGAAAATAGTAGGACGATTCCAGCTTGGACATTCATATTTTCTGATTAGCTCTGTCCCTATTTATTTTGCACATCTTCTAGGTAGTTTACTCATCAATTCTTGATTAGCCTCATGTTGATATTGCTAGTACGTCAAAGCAATACCTTATTTTTCCAAATCTTATCACAAGTACCAATAAAAACCTTTGGTGTTAACTCAAAAGGTATACGACTGAACTTCCTCAGAAGGAGCAAATATCTTTTCATTATGTTTTATCTAGCTTCTTCATCGTCAATCATAGAAAAATTCCAATATGGAATAAAACTTTGAGCTGCCGTCTCCTTCTTCTCTTGTTGAATTCCTTTAAGAATTTGCATAATCATTCATAAGCTTAAGAAGCAAATCTTGTATAACTTCGGTTGATTCTGCTCTTCTTCATAATTTGTTAATCTTAGAATATCTCTTAGCTAGCAATATAAGACTGCAATTTTTATATAGGATGGTATTATGACATACTCTCTTTTAAAAGCTTGTATAGCTTCAATTATGTCTTTCTTGACTCGCCATTAATTTCATTTACTCGTCTCTTGAGGAGGATATTTGACAGAGAAATTACGGGGGTTGAAATTGGTCAAAACCGAAAAGATTAGAATTATAGAAATCTTGGTTCATCGCTTGACACTAAAAAGTCGCATGAGGATCCCCGCAGTTCTCACAACAAAGATATTGTTGTAGAAAAATAGAAATTTTGGTTCAATGGTTGACACTGAAAAGTCTCATGAGGACCCCCGCAATTTTCACAACAAAGATATTGTTGTGAATAATTTGGTGAAGTTAGTGGAAAAGTATTATCGAATTTTTGATCGAAACACGGGTTCTGATTGTAAACAAACGGAACTTAAGGTGAACAATCGTACCCAAAATAAGCATCGTTTCCACATAACTCACAAATACTTGTTTCGTACTAAGGTTGTGGAGGGTAGTCGGAAAAATTGAGAGAATTCAGATTGGTATCATATTGACAATGAAAACAATTTCCTCCATAACGCATATTTCCACACCTTTCGCAATTACATAGTCGACAAAACGAACCATCTAAAGGACCTCCACACCCGTAGTAACTCGGTTGGTAATAAGATGGCATGTCGAAGAATTAAACGATATAGAGGATAAGAAGAAAGAATTAAATGTAATAAGAGGATAAAGAAGAATATTTTTTTTTAGATTTTTAATAATAGAAAAGAAATTAAAATAAGAAAGAAAAATATTTTTGGTAACCGCAAATTAAACGTGCACGGTAGCTCTCTAAAAATACGTACAAAAAAGTGGAGGAGTTGGTAAGCGCGAGGCGCTATTTAGAATAACCCTTCTCCTTTTTTGGTGATGTTGATCAAACCCGCCTTAAACTTTCCTTATAGCACGTAATCTAAAGGTGAGCCGTAACAACGATTAACTAATGGTTATTTTTAATAAAAGAAAATAGAAATGTAAAATATTCACAAACGGAAAATAACTTCACGAGGAAGGTTCTTCAAAAACACTAATCTTCGAACGAAACGCGATAATCGTAACACACTTCCCCGGCAGCGGCGCCAAAAACTTGATACGCTCCAAACACACTATATATATAATATAATATAATATATAAGTATATAAGGAGATTATCAAATTATAGTATAGTAGAGTATTTTCCGTCGGGTTCTAGAAACAAACTTTTAACCAAAAATGTCTCAAAAACCTCCCGGGTCGTTTTCCCTTGACGAAGCGTGAATTGAAAACCGGTTAAGTCCGTGATCGTGCGTTTTGAATGATTCAAAATTTGGATTTTTGATTTCTAAATATACTAACATAAATGAAAGGTAAATAAAAGCAAGCAATTATAGAAAATGAAGCAATAAACGAAAGCTTTTAAGAAAACAAGCTAAAAACGTAAACGGGATTAAGAAAACGAGCGTTTAAAACTAAAATGCAAAAAATTAACCCTACAAAAACCAAACTAATTTTCCTACGTTCTATACGATAAAAGAAAATTTTCAGAAAAAGAATTTTTATTTTTCGACTTTTATTTTATTTATTATGAATTAAAAACTAAAATAATGGAAATAAAAGATTAAAAATAGTAAATGATTTTATAAAAAACTGAGAAAATTCAGGAAAATAAAATGCACTATGAAAATCCTAGGAAAAATAAGAAAACAGTAAATGCTACTCAAATAAGCTGGTAAATTAAGCAAATAAGCTACTATGGCTAAAACTGAAAAGAGTGTTTATATATTAAACCAAACACAACTCAACCAGATAGCCCTACTGGTGCCGCTGGTTGAGTGTGTGTGGTTTGAGGTGTTGCTTGTGAAGGGTGAGGTCCAGGGTTCGAATCCTGGCTCTCACCTTTTTGTAAAACATTTTTATTTTTAAAAACTTTTTACAAAATCTTAAAGAGCTACTTAAAATAAGTAAATTCTATAACTGAAACTTTTTCTGAAAACTACAAAATAAGCTAGAATTTAATTGAAAAGCAACTAAAAGCTAATGAGCTAAGAACTATCTTAAAAGCTATACAGATAAAAGCTAGGGACACAAACAAATAAGCTAATTTAGCTACCAAAGAAACTTAGCAGTACTGCTAGCTTTTACTCTAAGTTGCTAGATGCTATAAGATCCTATAATTATCACTAAAAGACTAATAAGCAGAACACAAGCCCTAAACTAATCTTAATAAGCTATTTTGAGCTAGAAATGAGCAAAAAGAATAAGCTATAAGCTAAAAATTTCAAATAAGCACTTTGAATAAACTGCATACCAAACAGACAGATGTGCAATTTTTGAGCTTATTTTTAAGTAATCAAATGGAACCTTGTGACAATAAAACTTAAAATACCTTAAAGCTCATACTAAAGACTACTGAAAACAGCTTTTGAAAAGCACTTTGAAAATCAAATAAGCTATAAAAAGGTTAATTGAAAAAGCTAATGCAGACAGATTACTTATTTTTTTGGTTTTTTAGAATTTATTGAAAAGACAAATGACTAAATAAAAGCTTAAAAACAGATAAGAAAATAAGCTAATTAAGCTAACATAAGCCCTATGATATCTAGAATGGCCTATAATCTACTTGTGCTCTGAATTATAAGACCTAACAACTACTTTTATCTTCTGAAATTTTAGCTTGAACTAGGCTACTTGTCTGTCTTTCTTAACTGATGCAATTGACACAATAGTGTCAAATCCAAGAATGCAGGCAATAGGACATGGTTTCTACTTTTATAAACACTAAAACAAAAGTAATAAAAGCTATATCAAAGGCTTAAACAGTCACAAGCTCAAATAACTATTTTGACTAAATTCTATCAGATTCTAACTACTACTACTTGACTTAAAAAGAAAATGAATTCAGTATATAAAATCCCTAAATCCTTAACTCGTAAACCTATAAATGAGATTTGAAATGAATCTAAAGGATCAAATGACCAATGGCAGTATTAACTCTAGTTAATACTGCCTTAAGCCAAACACCCCTTTAAAACACAAAATCCCATTTTAAGCTTATGAATAAGATATTTAAAGATCAAATTGCAAATACCAGATAATTATGAGCAAATTATAAACTTAATAAGTAGATTGAAACAATCAAAGAGGTCAAAACAATAAGCCTACAGCTAATGCTATTTTTTTATATTTCTAACAGTTTTAGCTAAAACCTATTGAAAACTTGAAAATAGATTAATAAAAGCCTAAACTAGAATGATAAAGCTATATTAAGCAAGTCTAAGTATATTCAAGAACTAATTAGCTACTATTAAGCAAAGATAAGCAATGTAATAAGAAAAACAGAAAATTAAGCTTTTAGAATGAAAATTGTGAATTGTACCTTGGATCTCAGCTAAACAGAGATCAAATGCTCAAAATAGAGCTTAAATCTACAAGCTCTGGCTTGTTTAGAACAAGCCAATGAGGTCCATGATTCTAGGATTGGTTCATCATCCAATAGAAAGCTTAGGTAATTTGGGAGTGAGATTTGAGTAATATAAGCTCAACTAAGCATTTGAAAGCTTAGTTGAGTAGGTTAACAGTTTATTAGTAGACTTAAGCTTATAAAAAAGTAAACGAGCTTAATCAAAACATTTTGCTTTAAAAGTAACTTATGAAAAATCAAATACATAATAAGAAACTTATACTTTTATTAATAATGAAACTGAGTACAAGATTTGAAAGGAAATTACATGAATTAAAAAAATAGAATTTAAAAATAACGCATAAGCTAAAATCTATTAAAGCTACCCTAAGCTATCCTACTCTTCTTTTTTCTCTCCTTTTTTGAGTGAAGGAAGAGCTCTTTATATAGGCTGAGAGAGAAGTTTCCAAGCTTCTTACACGCTCCCCTTGAGCTTTTGATCTTGACCATTGGATATCTTCAATCATTGGATTCTTATTTTTGGCTGTAGGATCAATAAATGAGTACACGGATTGCCAGCGTGGCCATCCGTGTGTCAGAGGCTTATGCTTCTTTACCAATGGTTTTAGTGTAAATTCCCATCCCCTGGTGTGTTTCTTTGCTTCCAACGTGTCATTCCCTTGTAAAATCTTGACCAATGAGAGGCTAGAGGCGACGTTTTTGCTTGATAACTTGTTGCTTAGCACTCGAATCATTCAGCCACATCATTAATTGCATTTCACCCTTTGATTTTGCAAGGGTAATTGATGAAGAAGACAGTGAACAGTAACAACAATATTTCCCACTCACTTTTTACACTTTGATAAGTTTAACCTGGCTTATTAGTTGACTTGGGTTTGTGTAAAGTATTTGGGCCACAGATAATTATTTTGGGCTACGGGTAATAAAGGGTTAACAGGTTTATGGTTTTGAGATAACGACCGTTATCTCTTATAAAATAAAGAGATAATGGTGTTAGGGTTTAGGGTTTTGAATGTGAATTTGGTTTAACATTAAAGGAAAATTTGGGTAATTTGAGGGTTTTTTGTCTTCTTGTAGTTGACTAATGTTGACCAATGGTTGACTTTGGTTGACCTTGAAAGCATTCTCCCAGCTCTTGTACACTTTATCCGTTCCCGTGTCCGTGTTTGTCCGGTTTCGACCATTTCCTTGCGATTTTTGCTATATCCGTACCTACATAATCACAAAGATAAAACAAGCAATATACAAGCATTTTAAGCATAATTTTGTCTTTTATGGGTCATTTTTGATATAAAACGGATATGTGTTTTCACACATATCAAAATGCAAAGGTTTCTTCATAATCAATCCCTTCCTGCTGATTGTAACCCTGAGCAACTAGCCTTGTTTTGTTTTTATTACAACCTCATTTTCATCATCTTGTTTTTCCAGATCCATTAGTCCTAATTATGGTTTTACCATGAGGTTTAGGACTAAAGTCTAGACTTTATTTATCTCAAATTGATTCAGCCCTTCTTGCATTGCTATAATCCACCCTTCTTCCTCCAAAGCTTCAATAAGTTTCTTAGGTTCCATTTTAGAGCAAAAATTAACATATAGACATTCATGAGCTAATGCAGCTTTTGAGTCTTAGACTCTACTTTTGGTTGTGATACTAGCAAGAGGTTCACCAATGATGTTAACTAGTTTAATGTGCTTTTCTCTTGACTATCTGTCTTGAGGAACAGGAGGTTGAAGGGTGCCTTTAGCTGAGGGTGAAAGGATTGGAGTGGGTTGAACATCACTAATTCAGGTTGATCAAGTTCATTGGGATCTGGGTGATCATCAACAACATTGAACTCATGGGGTTCTTTAGAGGAGACAGAGTCCTGAAGAATGGGTGAATCAGAGGGTGTGGTGTTTTCATATGCATGTATGTAGTAAGGAAAGTACTCAATATTGCCTAGACATTGAGTGACTTTATTTCTAGGTTTAAGGAATTCATCATTTGAGAAGGATATTTTTTCATTAAAGTTGATTGCATCCCCTTTTGTGCTTGATTGAGAAATAACTTCATCATCCTTACTAAAATTCACACGTACAATTTATTCCATTTCTTGCCTTCTGATGTTGAATACCCTAAAAGCTTTAGCCATTAGAGAGTAACCAAGGAAGAATCCATCATCAGCCTTTTCATCAAACTTTCCCAAGTGGTCCCTGAGATTATGGATATGCACAGGGCATCCAAACACATAAGAGTAGCTGATATCTAGAAATCTTCCTCTGAACACATCATAGGTTGTCTTCCCATGTCTTTTCACTATGATGGATCTGTTTTGAGTGTAGCAGGCAGTGTTGATAGCTTCTCCCCAAAATTGTTTCAGGAGCTTTGCACTATTTAACATAGTCCTGGTTGCTTCAATCTGGGTTCTGTTTCTTCTTTCAGCTACACCATTTTGTTCAGGGGTACAAGGAGAGGAGAAATTTTGAGATATGCCCTTTTCATCATAGAATTCTTCCAGCTTGTGATTTCTAAACTCTGTTCCATTATCACTTCTCAGCTCCTTTACCCTTACTTCATTGACAGTCAAGTTTGACAAAGGAGCAAATGACTATAATAACAACAACAATAAAAAGTGATAGCATTTACTTCTTACAACATTCTCTATTTATACTAATACGAGGTTACGTCCTTAGTGGGGGTAGTTGCAACGTGTCAAGAATCTAGTGAAGGACGTACCAGATATTAAATGCACGTCCATTCTTGGAAATTACCCACCCATACTTTAGTGAATAGTTCTGCCTCACTACTTTTACCAACTTTGTACTTGGTACAGGCTTTTAACTCAAATCACCTTTTGTCCTGCCTTTATGAGTAATTGAGTTTCCAGCCTAAACTTTAGAGTACAATCTTAAGCTTAACTTGTTCTTCTTCGAAAGGTATTAGAATAGCTAGAGTATTGCTACCTCTAACTCTCCTTAGAACCACAGAGTATTCCTTCTACATACCAGCTGATATCTATCCCAGCTGACGAGTATGTCTTCAAGTGATCTTTGATTTCATTGACGATATCTTTGACTTGAATACGTCTAAGGTTGCTCGCTAAGGCTTTGCACTCAACGAGTCCTTCAATACCCACTGATGTCTATCAGCGAGTCCTTCAATACTTAGCCTAATTTCTGTTTAAATCTAGGCACTGATCATTAGGCTCTAAATTGGCCTAACACTAAGGATATTCATAATCCTAATCCATGTAAGGGTCATCCATTGAAGAAGTTTATAAAAGAGTGCTGAAGCAAATGTGGGTGCACAATGGCTTGTGGCAATCGTGTTGTACAAAGAGGCCTTACTTGCAAGTTACAGGTAATAGAATATGTTCATACTTAGCATTGTTGTATGATAAATGTCTGCTTTGTGTATTGGGAGTTCATTTTGTATATGCTAAATTTTTAGGTTGTTGCTACAAAGGAAAAAGGTTGGGCTATTCGAATCCTCGAGTATTTGCCAAAAGGTTCCTTTAAATGTGAATACATTGGAGAAATATTGACAAATACAAAATTATATGAACGGAACGAGCAAAGGAAGAAGAAAAATAAGCAA
>BQNB010104312.1:0-23845 GCA_026074375.1 Tanacetum coccineum | reverse complement strand
TGCCACATGAATTATTATATCTTTTTTAGTAGATGTTAATAAGAAATATTCCATGTCGCATATATTTTGTGACCCGACTGATAACCGTCTTTAAAACAAACATTTACAAGAGTGTTTGATCGTCAACTATCATTGAATTATCAATGTCACACATAAGCGCGAATTTGACAGCCCAATGACCCATTTATCCTATGTTCAAAGAGGGACGACATTCTTATCTCAAAAAAAACTTAAAGAACATTGAAGTAACAACCATCGCATATTATAGCCAATATTATAAAACAAAATTAGAGAATGCCTGGTTTTTAACCAACTTTTTGGCAGCACAAATGATGTAAGACGTGACTTGTTTTATACGAAACATAGTTTTCTAATTAATGCCAGTATTGCTTCTACAAACAGCTGATAACTGATCACTGGATTATATACAGGTCACCAGTAGTTTTATTAACCTTTGTATCAGAAATAGATCATTCAGACAAAAATAAATACTGATGTGAGCTTTGTTGTGCTGTTTATGAAATCTTCATGAAACTTTTCTGCTGGAATTAGGATTTAAAAGTGTTATTTAGAAGTGTGTAAACATAAAAGACGTTTCTCATTACACAGCTTTATTTATTCTGTTCTTGTCTCTAACTTTCTGTATTTGCAGCTAAATTTATCTGCAATGGAAATGTAATACGGCCATTTGTTACGGGAGGGTTAGAAACATTTTACAAACATAGGAACCCAGAGATGATCTAAGAAACTGAGAGACCAAAACACAGATGACCCGAAGCAACTAATCGTGGGCCAAGGGTAAGCTTCTATATTAACCCCATGAGTACAAGTCGTTAATTCTGCTTATATAATCATTATCTTCACATCACATATTAGTCATCTATGTATGCAATTTTTTTATACATGCTAACTATTCCAATTTTTCTCTTTTCTTCCAGTGTGAATTGAGACGATAAACAAACCCCTCAACATAAATCATTTGTATCAATCAGAAACGATTGTCAAACGAGAGCAATGAAGGTACAGCTAGCCACCAGGTTGATTCATACATAACGCATACAAGGCATTAATAGGTGTCAAGAGTTGTAGATAAATACACTAATTCATTGGCATTTGACTAGTTGGAGATAAATGTGGAACAAGCAGATATTGTTTTGGTGCTCAAGTCTCTAAAGAGATGAAATGTGGTGACAGAATGTACATATTATAGCTTGTTACATTATAGATGCTATATAGACATTCACAAAGATACCATATGGACATAGATGCTTGAGCTGCAACCGTGATTGTGTATTTGGATATTATTTATAATATTTAAGAGGATTTGGTTGTATTGGATTACCTTGACATTAGATTGATGTGTTTTGTTTATGCGCTTGCTTCATATTAAAGTTGTATTAGTTGTAATTTTTTAAGTTGATGATAGTTATAATGCTTATTAATTAAACTTTATAATATGACATATTAAATATCACTTGTGATATTTATAAACATAGTTAATGTCTAATATCACTTGTGATATTTTATAAATAAACATGTGTTTTTAAACCTTTAATATCACCTGAGATATTTCATTATTATGTATATTTTTATGTATTATCATTTATGTATTTTTTTTATATTTGAAGTGAGATATTGCTTTATCACATGAGATATTACTCTTAAGTGGCTAAGAATGACAATTTAAATACTCTTCATCTTCTTTACAGTGTTATATCACAAGAGATCAATAAGTGTCACTTACAAATACCAAAATGAATAAAAAGGAAGCAAACTATGAAAATAGAAACTTGACATAGTCTTAAAATCAAACAAGTGTTTGCATTGCTTTTGATCAAAATAAGAATTCGCCTAAAGATTCTTAACCTTTTTAATCCTACTAATAGTATAATATCACAAGTGATAAATAACATTGATTACATCTTAAGAATTTCAAAAATAATTACAATCAGTGTTACATTATATTGCTTTATCACCTGTGATATTAATCATATATGGAATACCATAACTAGTGTCACATTATATTGCTTTATCACATGAGATTTTATTTGTATTTATTTTAGAATGTTAGAGGTAATAATTGTTAAGTTATGAGTGAATCTTAGTTGATAAAGGTTATATTTATCACCGGTGATAATACAATCTCAGGGGTAATCAATGTTAAGCTACGAGTGAATCTTAGTTGAAAAGGTTATATTTATCACCGGTTATATTACAATATCAGGGGTAATCAGTGTTAAGCCACAAATAAATCTTAGTTAATAAGGTTCCGAAGGCGGATTTGGCAAGTTTGAAGGCTGATGTTGTTTTCAAATAGTCTTAGAATATCACATGTGGTAAAGAAAAGTTATGTATATATCACTTGTGATATTATACCTAGTGGTTAGGGGTTTAGGGTTTTTGGTATAGGGTTTAGTGGTTAGGGGTTTAGGGTTTTTGGTATAGGTTTTAAAGTTTATGTATATATCACTTGTGATACAAGTGGTTGGGGGTTTAGGGTTTTGGTATAGATTTTAAAGTTCATGTGTAATCACGTTGTGAATTATAAATCTAGTGGTTAACGTTTAGGATTTTAGATATGTAATGGTGTAGGTTTTAGGATTTTTTGGTAAGATATCGTTAAATTATTTCTATATCACATGTGATATTATAAACTAATGGTTATAGGTAAAGGTTATATAGTTAGTAGTTTAGGGTTTTTATATAGGTTTATGGTTAGGCGTTAAAGGGTTTTCGGTATAAAAGAGGTTTAGTGCTAAGTGTTTTAGGGGTTTTGGCATAGTGTTTAGGGTTATGGTATAGGTTTAGTGTTAGGGGTTAGGTTTTTGTATAGGTTTTAAAGTATATGAATATCACTTATGATTATTATAGCATATTTTTAGGGTTTAGGGTTTTTGTATAGCATGTTTAGGTTAGGGCTTAGAACTTTTAATAAGATTTAAGTTAAGCATATATCCTGTGATATTATACCAAGTGGTTAAGGTTTAAGGGTTTTGGTACATGGTTTACGTGTTGATGGTTTAAGGTTTTTGGTTAGATTTTTAAAGTTATTTTATCTATCTATTGTGATGCTTATTATCCTAGTTTGGTTTTAGGGGTTTAGGGTTTTTGGTATAACGTTTAGTGGTTAGAGGTTTAGGTTTTGGGTATAGGGTTTAGTGGTTAGGCAGGGGGTTTAGGGTTTTTGGTATAGGTTTTAGTAGTTAGGGGTTTAGGGTTTTGGTATAGGGTTTAGTGGCTAGGTGTTTAGGGTTTTTGGTATAGGGTTTAATAATTAAGGTTTTAGGTTTTTGATATAAGGTTTAGTGTTTGTTTTTTTTTTTTTTTTTTTTTTTTTTTTTTTTTTTTTTTTTTTTTTTTTTTTGTTTTTTTTTGTGTTGGGGGTTTGGGTTTTATTATATATTTTAAGAGTTTTAGTATATATAAAACTTGTGATATTATACATAATGTTAGGGTCTAGGGTTTTTGGAATAAAGGTTTGAGTGGTGAGGGTTTAGATTTTTGTTATAATTTAAAGTTTATGTATAAATCACCTTTATATATACATAGTGTTAGGGTTTAAGGTTTTATATAGGTTTTTTGTTAGGTTAAAGGTTTTTGTATAGGAATTATGGTTAGGAAGGGGTTTGAGGTTTTGGTATAAAGGGTTTAGCGTTAGTTTTATGGTTTGGTATAGGGATTTATGGTTAGTGTTTAGGGTTTTTGGTATAGGGTTTAATGTTTATGTACACTTCACTTTGTGAATTATACAGTGGTTAGGGTTTTAGATTTTTGGTATAGGTTTTAAAGTTTATGTATACATAACTTGTGATATTATACCTAAATGGTTAGGGTTTAGGGTGTTTGGTAATAATGGTTAGTGGTTAGGGTTTAGGTTTTTGTATCAGATTTTAAATTAGTATAACGAGTTTATTGTTGAAGGGTTTAAGGTTTTTGGATAGAGTTTAGTGGTTTTAGCGGTTTAAGGGTTTTTGTAAGGGTTTAGCGGTTTAGTGGTTTTAGGGTTTTGGTATAGGATTTAAATGGTTAGTGTTTATATATTTTGGTAAGGTTTATTGTTAGGGTTTAGTTTAAGTTTTGTATAGGTTTTAAGTTGGGGGGAAAGTTTATGTATACATCATTTGTGATATTATACCTAGTGGTTAGGGGTTTAGGGTTTTTGGTATGTGGTTTAGTGGTTAGGGTTTTACGGTTTTTGGTATAGGGTTTGATAGTTAGGGGCTTAGGGTTTTTGGTATATATTATACATAGTGGTTGGGGTTTAGGGGTTTTGGTATAAGGTTTAGTAGTTATGGGTTTAGGGTTTTTTGTATATGATTTAGTAGTTAGGGGTTAGGGTTTTTGGTAATTTTAGAGTTTATGTATATATCACTTGTGATATTATACATTGTAGTTAGAGGTTTAGGGTTTTTGGTATATGGTTTAGTGGTTAGGGGTTTACTCCTTATCGCACGTCAAGCCTTAAACACAAGCCTTGATTTATTGCGTGGCGTGAAAGTCATGCCTCGCGTCTTTGCGAGACTTTTACAACGCCACGACGCGCATTTTAGAACCATGAGCATAGATAAACATAAGATATACTTCCCCCTCCCCAAAATTATTGTCCCCCGATAAAAAACACACAGTTTAAGAAAATTGCATTTATTACTGCTTTCTCTTTCTTACTTTTTGACAGAAAGACAGTTTTACCCTTAGCTATTTAATTAAAGTCTTCTTTAAAGTTTGTAATAATAATTTCAAACAAGGGTAATATAGTAAACTTGATCAAACTTCCCTATCTATTTTTAGTAGTGGACAGTTAAATTGGGACATCCCAAAAAAAAAACGTGGACAATAAAAATGAGACGGAAGGAGTAAAAAGGAGAAAAATAAAATAAAAAACACCCACCAACTACCAATCTTGTTTACATTTGCAGCCGTTGAATAAATAGCAGGCCAGACCTAACTACTTCTCTTTGCTTTCGTTTGTGGGTCCCACATTCATCATTATAATCTCCACCGTTAATGACTAAATCACATATAATCAATGGTCTTGATTAATTATCAACCAACCCACCACCACTTGCCTTGCAATATTGCTACCTACTAACACTTTAAACTTCTATATAAGCCACAATCCTTAGCTCCTTACACTCAACACATTTTCTAGCCATATAATCTTTTCCAATTCCTCCTATATATATACATTACTAAACACACCTACAAAGAGTGTGAGCTTAGTAAAAAAAAAGACATTTATAACTAACTTGTCTGTGATCTAAGCAAGATTATCAAATACTTACTAAAAATGGAAAATGGTCATGCAAATGGGGTTGCAAAGGAGTTGTGCATTAAGGATCCATTAAACTGGGGTGTAGCAGCTGAGGCTTTGACAGGGAGTCATTTAGATGAGGTTAAAAAGATGGTTCTGAAGGTTAGGAAACCTGTTGAAGCTAGTTGTGAGACACTGACATTTTCCCAGTCTGGATGCTGCTAGTGAAACGCTGGTGTTAAGGTTGAGTTGTCTGAAAGTGCTAGAGCTGGAGTTAAAGCTAGTAGTGATTGGGTTATGGAGAGTATGGGTAAAGGGACTGATAGTTATGGTGTTACTACTGGTTTTGGTGCTACTTCTCACAGGAGAACCAAGAATGGTGGTGCTCTTCAGAAGGAACTCATTAGGTAAATTCTTGAACTTTATGATTATCATGCATGCAAATCTTTCTGTATATGGAAATTAGATCAAGTGGAGTATTTAGTTTTGGATTGTAACATGAATCCAAGAAAAAAGTTCAAACTCAGAATTTCAAATTTAGACATAGTATTTGGTCTAATATACGAAACAAGCCAAGTCCAGTTAAAAGCTTGTAACAAATACATATGTTTAATTGTAGTTTAGGCGGTTAGGCTATACACGTGACTTGATTGATGCATAAACTTCGATTTGTCAAATGCATATTTATCAAGTTTCTAGGGAAATTTAAATTTAGATGTATGTGAAGTTTTATTAGTTTAACAATAATAAATAAATATATGCCAGTGCTACAAGCTAGAAAAAAATACGTAGTAGTAGTATAAAGAGACAAAAAAATCAATGTCCATGTCACAATCAAAATTTGGTTGCCAAACTTTAGAAGAAAATAGACGCGCATACTTGACTAAAATGAAGGTTGTTAATTTAAGTATTGAAAAACATATGAATAACTTTAGTATATATAGATTTAATTATATATAAATTTTGGTTGACTTGCATCTGGCTTAAAATGATTAATATATTCATATTAACTTTTATTTATCATATTTCAGATTTTTGAACGCCGGGATCTTTGGCAATGGCACTGAATCGAACCACACCCTTCCACATTCAGCCACAAGAGCCGCAATGCTCGTAAGAATCAACACGTTGCTACAGGGTTACTCTGGCATTCGTTTCGAGATCTTGGAAGCAATCACCAAGTTTCTTAACACTAATGTCACCCCTTGTTTGCCTCTTCGTGGTACCATCACCGCATCTGGTGACCTTGTCCCATTGTCCTACATTGCTGGACTTCTCACTGGTCGACCCAACTCAAAAGCTGTCGGTCCTGATGGACAAATCCTTAATGCCGAAAAGGCTTTCAGCCTAGCTGGTGTTGATGGAGGGTTCTTTGAGCTACAGCCTAAAGAAGGTCTTGCACTTGTGAATGGTACCGCTGTTGGATCAGGAATGGCCTCAATGGTTCTTTTTGATGCTAATGTGCTTGCATTGTTATCTGAAGTATTGTCCGCTATTTTTGCTGAGGTTATGCAAGGAAAGCCCGAGTTTACAGACCACTTGACACACAAATTGAAGCATCATCCGGGCCAAATCGAGGCTGCAGCCATTATGGAATACATATTAGATGGAAGTGATTATGTCAAGGCCGCAGCAAAGGTCCATGAAATGGACCCATTGCAAAAGCCAAAGCAAGACCGTTACGCTCTAAGGACCTCGCCTCAGTGGCTAGGCCCACACATTGAAGTCATTCGATCATCTACTAAAATGATCGAAAGAGAGATCAACTCAGTGAACGACAACCCATTGATCGATGTCTCGCGAAACAAGGCCTTACACGGTGGTAACTTCCAAGGAACTCCTATTGGTGTTTCCATGGATAACACTCGGTTAGCTATTGCCTCAATTGGAAAACTTATGTTTGCTCAATTCTCCGAGCTTGTAAACGACTTCTACAACAACGGGTTACCTTCAAATCTTTCTGGTGGACGCAACCCTAGCTTGGATTATGGGTTCAAAGGAGGTGAAATTGCTATGGCTTCATACTGTTCCGAACTCCAGTTCCTTGCAAACCCGGTGACTAACCATGTCCAAAGTGCGGAACAACACAACCAAGATGTTAACTCACTGGGATTAATTTCAGCACGAAAAACAGCTGAAGCAGTCGACATCTTAAAGCTCATGTCATCTACATACTTAGTAGCTTTATGTCAATCTATTGACTTAAGGCACTTGGAAGAAAACATGAAATCCACTATCAAGAACACCGTGAGCCAAGTAGCCAAAAAGGTCTTAACCACAGGCGTGAATGGTGAGCTTCACCCTTCAAGATTCTGCGAAAAGGACTTACTCCGTGTAGTTGATCGCGAGTATGTCTTTGCATACGTTGATGATGTGTGTCTTGCCACATACCCATTAATGCAAAAGCTTCGACAAGTCCTTGTTGACCATGCTTTAAACAATGGCGAGAGCGAGAAAAACACAAACACTTCAATCTTCCAAAAGATTACTGCTTTCGAAGAGGAATTGAAAGCCATTTTGCCTAAAGAAGTCGAGGCTGTAAGAGTTGCATTTGAAGAAGGTACATTGGCAATTCCTAACAGGATCGAGGCTTGTAGATCATATCCATTATACCGGTTTGTGAGGAAAGAGCTCGGGGGTGTTTACTTGACTGGTGAAAACGTGACTTCACCCGGTGAAGAGTTCGATAAGGTGTTTACGGCGATGTGCAAAGGCCAAATCATCGATCCACTACTCGAATGTGTTGAGGGTTGGAATGGAGTTCCTCTTCCAATCTCTTAGAATGAACTAGGTTTGAATTTGTTTGCAATGTGCTTGAAATTTTCTCTTTTTTTTAATTTTTCAAATTCATTATATATATTTGTTGTATTTTTGAGGTAAAATTTGTACCCCATTTATAAAATAAGTCATCAAGACGATTTGTTATGTCTGATACCACATTATGCACGATCATGACCCAACAATGCTAGCTCAAGTATGTGAAAGGGTATATTTTGTGCTATTGTCTATCGTTTCTACAAAGAGGGAATAAAAATTAGCTACATGCAGGGGCGGATGCATGTGCATGCTATGAGGGGCGGTGCCTTCCATGGCTAGTTCAAGAAGATGAGATTTTAATGTAATTTTTTTTGATTTTGACCTTTTTTTCGAAAGTGCTATCCTCTGAAAACTCAAATGCCCTCACTCACATATTAAAACACAACATTCAACACTCTAAACCTGATACGACCCTTGCGGATAGTATCGGGATAGTAGCACCACTTCAAGCATGTGCGGGCTCCTTAAAAAGAGAGTAAGAAGATTTAGAGATTTATTGGCAAAAACATATCTTTCAATAATGAAAATCATTCGGTATATATATGCCGAATAACCTTAGGAGACAACATAAATGACTTTTTCCTAAACAAGGAGATAACATAAATGACTTTCCTAGACAAAGAGACCGACATAATTGATAAATACTTTCCCAACACAAGACATTCCTAAACATAATAAACTATGATAATATCCTAAACCATATGTGTATAATTCCCCACTCCTTCACAACCACCTTGCCCTCAAGGTGATGTCTAAAAAATTTCTTGATTCTGGGATCCCATAATCTTTTTGAATAAACATGGATTCTTTTTAAACCACATAATAGTTTTGATATGAGACACAAAGGACGGTTTTCAAAGCTCATATACTCCCAAACTCCCGCTGCCCGGAACCTTACTAACAAAATTTGCTACATCACTATTAATTGCGATACCAATTGATCGTACCGAACCATGCTGTTCTTCATCTATACATAAATCATCCATATGGACCATACTTGTTTTACCTAATATTTGACCTTCAGCTATAATGAACTCGTCTGTCTGTGAAATAAACTCCTTCAGCACAAAATCTGGACGCAGCAAATTCAACTCATCCTCATCCATTAATATTTGTTTTGAAAGAAAATATTGGTCACCAGATAAGTATGATTCATTTTCTGCAAATGACTGATCATCCTCCTCTGTTGGTGTCACCGGACCTGAAGATTCTGATTCATCACCACCGTGGTTGCCAAAGGTTTTAGTCGTCGTACCCGCCACCGGAGCTGCTTGGTCATCCAAACGAGCCTCAATAGTTTGTGCGAACAAGAACATGTCGCCCAGGGTAGTAGGTCTTGATCCTAAAAACTCCCGCTGCAAGTGCAGTTTAAGCCCAAAAATATAGAAGGAGATGAGCAAAGAGTCCGGTATATCCGTAACATGATTCATCAGCTCTTCAAATTCCCGTTGATAATCCTCGACCGTCCCCAATTGCAACAGCTTCGATAACACCCCTTCGGATCTTCATATTTTGACGGTCCAAAATGATTCTTCACGCTTTCCTCAAACCTGGCCCAAGTAGTGATCAAACCATTCCTTGTCATCCACTGAAACCATTCCACCGCCGCACCCTCTAAATTAAAACTCACGATCATCAGCCGCTGATCAGCAGGGGTGTTAAGTAGCGAAAAGTACTCTGTGATGGCAAAGATACAACTATCCGGATCCTCTCCGGTAAATTTGGGAACATCCCAACGCATGGATCTTGGCAGCAACGACGCTTGATCGCCGTTACCTCCTGGTCGCCCTTGAAGCTGCCCCAAACTGGACTGCAACTCAGCCGTTAATGCCTCGAACTGCGCTTGAAACGCCGCGGCTTGCTTTTGCTGCTGCTATGCCATCTTCTCGGCTCGATCTTGTTTCTCTTTCATCAATCCCCTAATTGTTTTTTAATCCATGAGCTCAATGAAAAAAAATTAATTTTTTCCGATGAATATTACCCGATGAACAGTACCATGAATAGTAAGAATAAACAGTACCGATGAACGGTAACCTTTTTTTATCCTTAAATCGGAAGCCCTCAACGAGGACTCTCAATGAAAGCACCAGTTGATACGACCCTTGCGGATAGTGTCGACTGGTTGGTTACTATACGACCCTTGTGCTGGCTCCGTCAGAAAATAAAGAGAAAATTGAGAGATATTTTGATCTTTAATTTGATTGATTGAATGATTATAATAAAGAGTACAAGAGTATTTATAATAGCTTAACGGGCGATTGGCCTATTATGGCTATTATGACTTTCCTAAACAAATAGTCAAATGCATTGAATGCGAAGACATTTCTAAACAATGACTTTCCTAACACAAAGACATATCCTAAACATAATAAACTATGATAATATCCTAACCACTGGCGTATCATTCTCCACTCCTTCACAACCACATTGTCCTCAAGGTGATGCCTAAAAAATATCTTGATTCCGGGATCCCATAGTCGTCTTTGAATTTTAGCATTCGTTGCTATTTGTTGTTGTTGTTGTTGTTGTCTCAACATTCCCTTCATCATAAGCACATACAAATCCACCTTTCTACGCAAACCTTGGATTTCGGTTGCTACATAGGCACACATGTTCTCACACAAAAGAGTTTCACCTCTGCCAATATAAACCTTAAACACCTTCGTAAAGTGGGTAGGTAAACATAATTTTTCGACGACGTCAGGTCAAATAAAATTATGCGTGCTTTCATTCTCGATGAGCACATGAACATCCCCCTTGCCGATCTTTCCCCAAAGTTGGAGAGAACGCAGACTCCCGTGAACAATAAGTGAATTAAGAATTGAGATGTCACCGCTTTCGACTGCGTCATCACCCCCGTCCGTAGCCGCGTCACCCAAGTCATCATCCTCTCCACTCCTAAGCGCTTCGCCACCACCTACAATCTCTTCAACACCACTATACTCATTAGCATTTAAGGTACTCCTTTAGCCTTAGGTGATGCAAAATATCTTTTTTATCATCTTGTATGGTTAGAATGACATCTTATTTCTTTTCAACCGCATGTGACTCTTTATCCTTCCCTTTGCATTATTCAAAACGAGCTCGGATAACACGAGCTTTGAGAAGTTTCTTCCCAAAGTTGAAGGATTTGGGACCTCAAACAATTCCCAAATGTCTAGGTCTCGCGAGAGCGTATTGTTTTTGATAACATCAAATATTTAATACTTTTTCATATCAAATTTCCACGTTTATTTCGCCCTTTGCTTTATTATATATTGTATATGAACTCGTATATTTATTTCAATTATTTTCTGTGAATTCAGGTAAATTAAACAATGGAACGAATAAATGGTAAATAATGGCGCATTTTAGTGCCAATACTAATTTATTAGTTAAGTTTTAAAAATCTATGGAGAGTACTAAATAAAAAAAAACAAAAAGAAAAAAAATTTTCTACAAGAAGTAGCTCAATATGCCAATTATGCAAGATAGTACCACTACTACTATTTATTTAGTAGGGGTACTATTTTTTTATTAATGGTGAGGAATTTGAAGAGCTTTGAAGAAATTACGATCGTAACGTCCGGAAGGTTACCTGTAATCATTTATTTTATTACGAGGATTTGATGATTACTTAATTAATACAAGATTCGGTTGATGACGAGCGGCTTTACGGCGTAACATCTAATTATGGTTACGCCGTATTAATAATTATTATGGAGAAAGTGTTAGTAGTGTTGTCTGTCTTTTGCCCTGCTCTAAAGAGTTACGGGTAACGTCGTTGATATGGTTACGCCGTAACTGAGTGGTTGTCGTCTTAAAGAATGGAATCTTGCACGGGTGTCGATGAATGTGAAGAAGTTTGTAAAGAGACATGTAACCCGATTGGGTTCAGGCCGTAAAATATGACTTCATCACAGGAACCGAAATGTACAACTTTTATAAAAGTTTCATGAGTTAAGGAAGTTATGGACAAAGGCGTCAAAGAGACAAAGATATATTATATTATAAATAATGAATAATTTTGGCAGAATTATTCATTCATTCATTCGGAAGTTTCTTTTTGGTTCGTGGGGTTTGCCGACGCTAGAAGACAAGAAGAAGAAAAGATCAGCCTACTTAGCTGCTTGATTTGGGTATAGTTCGGGGTTCGCCATAGGATCCAACTAGAAGACCGGGAGCATTATTTCAGCATGATTTGTACATGATTCTTCAATAATTACAGTTTGATTTCAATTAATTATTTTTAATAATAATTTATTTGGTTCGGCTTAATTTTGTTGATGTTTGATATGTATTAGGTTTAATTTTTCTTCTTGTCATTTAATTATTAATTATTCATTGGTTAATTATTTTGATCTCTTTGCTCTGGCCAATTTGTTCTCATTAGTTTTCCTTGACATATCGTGGAACACTGAGTTTTGGTAGGACGGGTGGTCTTGGATCTGCGCTTGCACCATTATTAGATTATTAGTCAATATGGGATCTATACGGGTTCTATGGAGTATCCTACTGTTACCTAGTATAGAATCTAACTGGTCACCGCACCCTTAACCTGCAATTACTTAAAAAGCAGCAAGAACTTTTCAAAGAGGATTATATTAACTTAATGTTATTAGATATGTTTTGGGAATAGGTGGCAGATTAAGCTACTCAACCAAAATACCTACCTCCCATACGATAGGGGACTGATTCAGAATCGCGGAATGTATAGGATAAGACAAGCATATGCATATTCAAGTCTAACGACGCTTTTAGACAACCGACTGATAAAACAACGATTAGACATTGCAATTGAGATCAAGGATAATTCATCATAGGATATTGAATTAAGTTAAATAGGTTCTCTTCTTAGTAGTTTACTACTATACCATTCCTTTGATTGTAAAAACACTTTAATTCTCTCATTTAGTATATTACATCTTAATCACTAAAAACAGTTTAAAAAAACGTGACACTTTATTAAAATCATCATTTATTCTCAGCCCTTTAGCTATCTGGGTACGAAAGTGACGGATTTACCTAACCTACACTTCTCACCGTTGGGTTCTCTGGGGCCCTGTTAGTTGCCGTTAGTAGTGAATGAGTTTTAATAAATTTAAAACTTGGTAAATGAGAGAGGGTAATATTTAAAAGGAAAATACGCCGGATCCACCACAGAATAATTTTGGCGTTGCCGTGGGAGCATAGATTAGGTTTTAAATTTGAGTTTTTATTTTTATTTTAGTATTTGTTTTCTTAAAAATAGACACAATCTAACTGTATATCTCTTGTTTGTATTTCAGAAAACATGGAAAATGGAACCTGACATTGAGACACTATGACGATAAGCGAGCGAGTACGTTGAGTATGAAGCTGCGAAAGAAAGGAGATTATGGGACGATATTCGATCCAGAAGAAGTCCGACAAATTATTATGAGGCGGGTGTTGACTCTTTTCACCGGAATAAGAGTAAGACTTTTAGCTACCCGTACTCTCATAACTTAACTCCTCCACACCCTTGTTTCCTACCCGTTCAACCCTCTCCTAAGAATTATTCGGTATCTACTAATGAGAGCAACGATGTAGACATCGAAAATATGACTACTGTGGAATATAATCTATACGTTGCTAAACAAGGCCTAGGAATGAATCCACTCAGTAATCACTCCTATGATTTCACGCCCCAATTTTTCGCTCAACCATCACATACACCAATCAAGAACTTATAGTTTGAGCACTCTGCATTTCTAGAAGGCCCCGGAGAATAACTTGGAGGTGTTGAAGGTCCTGGAATAACTTGGAGTCATTGAAGCTCCAGGAGAACCGAACAGTAGACGGACTCGTTCCTCTTTCCATAAAAAAGTTTACATCCCAAATCGTTTTTCCGAGGCTGTTAAAGAGTAAAGAAAATAATTTTTAACAACTAACCAAATTATTTATATATTACACAAATAAAAAATATGTAATTGTACACCTTTGATAAAGGGCATGCATAGTATAGTTTACCACGGGTGTGTAAGGTTGATGCAAATCTCGCAGAACTATATTTCCTCATTCACAAGGACACGCAAAAGCTTCATGTGGCACCATCTTCATAATAAAGTGTGTATGTTGGTGATTATGATGATAAGAGTGTGTGTTGTGTTTGTAATTATGAGGATAAGAGATAACAAGATCTACTTTTATAGTTAAAAAAGAGAGCCTTTGGCGCCAATTTTGTAAGGATAAGAGTTAAGGTTCTGGTGCCCATAAAAAATGGCAGGAACTTTTGGCGCCAACTTTGTTGTATAACGATATCATCTCGACTCATATGTTTAACATTTCATGTATAATGATACCATATCGACTCATCTGTTTCACATGTCTTGTATAGAGATACCATCTCGACACATCCGTTTAACATCTCATGTATAAGGATACCATCTCGACTCGTCCGCTTAACATCTGATGTATAACGATAGCATCTCGACTCATCCGTTTCACATGTCTTGTATAACGATATCTCGACTCATCCGTTTAATATCTCATGTATAACGATATCATCTCGACTCGTCCGTTTAACATCTCATGTATAACGATGATGTGCTGTCGTGTAGGGTCAATTTATTGATTACCAAGTTTTAAATTAATATTTTGCCAACTTAACAAAAAACAACACTTTAACGGCAGTGTACCCGGTCGGTGGGAGTTTCGTGGTAAGTAGGGTGTCAAACACTTGGAGCGAAGTTAAATATTTCAATTTATTAATACTTTGGTTTTTCTAATCTAAGTTAGTCTAATCTATGCTAAACCTATGCTAAACCTATGTTAATCCTAAATCTAATGGAAAAGGGGGGTTTTCAGCCTGAGAGACTGGCACAGGTTTGGTGGTGACTAAAATCAATTCAAGACACTTTAACCCACATAAGCAAATTAACAGAAGATAAAAGAGCAGACTAGCTAAATATAAGAAAATTGTATTAGCCATTATTAATCCAATCAGAACGTTGGTTTGTTTATTAGTGCAATGATTACTTATCTCGAGGCGGCAAATCATTCTTAAGACTTAGGCGTTACTTCTTTCTAAGACCTAGACACGTAGAATTTTGTCATAATTAAATGCATCCGCATAAAGCATCCTTATTTGCTGATTATAATCTATCTTAGGGATTAAGGCAATGGTGATCTTGTTAAACCCTAGCTCATAGAGACTTTACCCACTTACTGCTTAACGGCTCTTTATATACTAGTAGTCCGCTGTCCGAGTCTTTACCAATTGATTAGAATGTACTCGTTGGTACCAAGATCACCTTATGGCTCAACTAAGCTCACATGCAAAGGGCAAAGATAGGTCAATATAAACAACACCGAAGTTGCAGCGCATTAAATATGTAGGACTAGACCCAGTTGAATGATAGGTCACATACTTAAGCACGTAAACAAGTATGATGATAAACATAAACAAGCAATTCAACGATAAATTAAGAAATCGAGATAAACAAACCAAACATTAAGATCTTTATAAAAATGGCTAATACCCGAAGGTATTAGCCTTCAAACATCATAATTAATTCAAGAGTAATGATTTAGCCAAGGTAAACTAACCGAGTTAACGAATGATACCAAAAACTGAACGATTACAAGAGTATAAGAAATTACTCGTTGTCTCCTATGGAATGAATCGCGTTGCTCGACCTCTTCTGCTCTTTTTCTCATCTGAAAATCGACTTTTATGGTTTAGGTATCGAGAATATGATTTTGCACGCCTAAAACTCGTTTTTGAGTTTTCTATTTATAAGGTTTGAAGTCGGTTTCGATACGGCGTATCCAAGGTCTTGGATACGGCGTATTGGGGGTTTCTTGGAGTAGGGACCACGTTTGATATCTTCCAGAATATTTTATTCCCATATAGCTTGAATACGACGTATTGCCTTTCTTGGATACGGCGTATTGGATCTTGTGGTCTTTTGTCTTCGGTGAGTGCAGGCACAGATACGCCGTATCTTCCTTGATGGATACGGCGTATTGGTCTTCAGAACAGTAATCTTCAAATATCTTCGTTTGAGCTACAGAATGCGTGCCTTTTAGTCAATGTTCACCAAGTACTCCATAATTACTGCAATTCTCAAATATGAACAATTAAGTAACAATTCTTTGCAATAATTATACGAAATGGGTTAATTACATGAGATAAATGATGCTATAAAATAGACGTTATTTGATGTCATCAAATATCCCCCCACTTGAATCCTACTTGTCCTCGAGTAGCCTTTAAAAGTTTATAAAAATGTATCTTTAAGAATTTTTCCGTTTAAGCATTTATTTGATCTATTATAAGTACACAACCAAAACACCTCATAAAATAGGAAGATGAAAACACTCAAATTACTCAACTAATATATGTGGTAACATGTAACTAATTCGCTCAATTGCTCGGTCGTGACGAGTATTCTATCATAGGCTTGGCAATGATACACATCTTCACCACTAGAGCTAAGGAGTAACAAGTTTATAAAGGTAAATTGGGTTTTTATGATAAGGCTTAGGGGTTGACCATTCTACAATCTTTCACCAAAAGTACCACACCAACAAGGCAGCTGAAGCACACATACATGGCTGTAACGACAAAATAGACATGTGTGTTCGATCACATCCTCATTCGAGTTTAACCAAGGGTTATGATGAAGAATGGTACAGGGTAGGGATCTTCTAACTTTCACCAATAGTAATAAACCAACAAGGTAGCTGAGACATGCATACATGGCCGTAACGACGGAATAGACATGCATGCTCATACACATCCTCATTCACGTAAAACCCATGGTTATTGATTAGGAAAGGGAAATAAATTGTCGTTAAATAAAAATTACGAAACAAATTAGGACTAGTTCCAAGATATAAGTTGTAGGACACTTTTTCCCGACTTGTTACCATGATAAAGACACAACTATTTACAAAACGTTTGATCATTGATAAAAAATAACAACATAAGTGGCGTTCCCGTAACGGTTCACTTTCCCAATCCATCACCATACTTTACAACTTTACAAGACAAGTGTAGTGATATCTACCACTTTATACAATTACTCTAAATCGTTGATTTTAAGTTATAACTCTTACTTATTCTATGTATTGACCATATATCGTGTATCACACGAATAATAATCGATCCTTCATATAATTTCTTCGGTCTAAGCTCTTGCGATTATTTCCAAACTTTCCTTCTATTTTTTTGTTGAGATTTTTCTAATTTTTTTTAACATTTGCTAACACTATACTACGAAACTCGGTGTAATTTCACCATCTTCACGATCATAATAACTCCGGATAATTCCTTCGGTAATTCTTTCGTTCTTCGGATGTACTAATAATTGCGTTGGTAGTAAAAATACATGAGTTTTGACTACTTTATACATTCCCATTTGCAATGTGCAAATTTCTTCCCAACCGTACCAAAGATAGAAAATTGACACAAGACTCGGAAAATACATACTTTACACTTTAAGCAACTAACAACTGATAAATGGACATAATCTAACAGGGTAGGCTGAGGTGTAAAGGTGTAACGAAACAGATAGTTGGTGTAATTCCTAAAGGATTGGCTCTACGGGTTGTTCTAGGGGTATCTTACTCTTAAGATGAGAGTAAACAAAGGGTTTATACGGGGGTTAACTAACCAGTGTAGTTAGTTAATAAAACAACATGTAAAGGCTTTTTGGGTGTAATCCTAAAAATTTACCAATTTAAACAAGTTACTCCATCTAAATCCATAGTACTCATTATTATGGTCTCAAATAGATATACCAAGCCAAGTTCTAAAGTCTACAACATCACCGGCATACTCATATTTTTTGTGGAATTTGGGTAAACATTTGGAAACGGATAAAGTTAAATTCTCACAAAATCTAATAAGGGTTATTGTGTGCGGGTTATGTATCAAGTAATTTCACAAAAGTATGCTTGATTTTTTTTTAAATTTGAGCATAATTTAAGCATTTTAGTGTGAAAAATAGGACAAGTATCATTCTAATTCCCATCCCCCCACTTGAATTATACAACGTCCTCGTTGTATAGATAAAACATTAAATACGGGAATTAAAAAGAATTAGAATGAGAAACTCCCCTGATATTTTGCTCGGTAGATTCTCCACCCTGAATAGTGTTTGCTCGGTAGATGTCTCTGAAGTTGAGTTTGATGAGCAGAAAAATGTGTGTTGTAATGCTTATGGATGCCAGCGTGATAATACCAACTACACATAGGACTCCAGATGATTGATACTTCACCAACTTCGTCGATTTCTTTTTCTCTGCATCGAGGTCATCGTGAGAAAATATAGCAAAAACATGAGTAAAATCCTATATTCATGTATCTTTACGGTTAATTTTAAACTAAAAATGAATAAAGGGCCAGTCTGTTGAATACTCCGTATCATGTGCATGAATATGTTGTATTGACAGAACTGAAAATAATGTTTTTAAAGTGCATAAAAATAAAGGACTGATAACGTCCAGACAATCAATACGCCGTATGGTATGGAGCGGATACGCCGTATTGATGTCTGGGAAGACAGACTCGATAAAAATAAATAATAATCCGGGTTGTCTCCCGGGAAGCACTTTTGTTTACAGCGAAGTCTTTAAGTTAGACTTTTCTTCAGCTTCTTTACGTTGTATCTTGTTCGAATTCCACCACTTATTTGTCTTCTGCATCAGTATGTTCATCGTGGTATTTCTTTAACCTTTGTCCGTTGACTTTGAAGCTGATTCCGTTTCTATCGATGATCTCTATGGTTCCATATGGATACATGGTTTTTACCACGTTCGGCCCGTACCACCTTGATTTGAGCTTACCAGGATGCATCTTAAATCTGGAGTTAAATAACAATACCTTGTCCCCCACTTTGAAGTCCTTATCCCCACGGAGTCTAGAGTCGTGCCATTTCTTAGTTCTTTCTTTGTAGATCCGGTTGTTTTCGTATGCTCCATCTCTCAATTCCATCAATTCATTAAGTTCCATGAAACGGTACTTTGCTGCAGCTGTGAGATCCATATTACATTGTTTTAGTGCCCAATATGCTTTATGTTCGATCTCCACAGGCAAGTGACAAGCTTTTCCATAAACCAATCTAAAGGGGGTGCATCCAGTAGGTGTTTTGTAGTCGGTTCTGAATGCCCATAACGCATAGTCGAGTTTTTCGGACCAATTCTTCAGATTATATCCAACAGATCTTTCCAGGATACGTTTAATAGCCCTATTGGTCACTTCAGTTTACCCATTAGTTTGAGGGTGATATGCTGTTGATAACTTATGTGGTACCCCATACTTTTGCAAGGCTTTTTCAAGCTGAGAGTTACAAAAATGTGTACCCCGATCACTAATTAAAGCTTTAGGAACTCCAAATGTTGCAAATAACCTTCTTAAAATTTTTATCACAACGCGAGCATCGTTTGTAGGAAGTGCTTGAGCTTCGACCCATTTTGATACAAAATCAACTGCTACCAATATGTATTTGTTTCCCTTTGAGTTAGGAAAGGTTCAAATAAAGTCTAGCCCCCATATGTTAAATACATCACATACCTGAATATTGCTCTGAGGCATCTCACTTCTTGATAATATGTTTCCAGATCTCTGACATGCATCACATCTCATTACGTAATCTTTAGCATCTTTAAAGATGCTAGGCTAAAAGAATCCTGCTTTATAGACTTTCCTTCCAGTAATTGACGCATTATGATGACCCCCAGTTGGTCCAGAATGACAATGTGCCAAGATTTCATGGATTTCGTCTCCAGCAACGCATTGTCTCATTATATTAGCCGGACATAGCTTGAATGCGTACGGTTCATCCCAAAAATAATTTTTCACTTGAAAGAAAAATCTTCTTCTTTTTTCAAGTGTCCAATTTGGAGGCACAATCTTTCCAACGATATAATTAACATAATCAGCATACCATGGTTCGTCCTCATTCAACTTGGTTTTCAATATCATAAGATGTTCGTCGGGAAACTTGTCAGCAATTTCCTCTTCCGCGAATGTCCCCAAGTGTCACACCCCGCCTAGGCAGAAACACGAGGCGTAACATCATGGATATCATCACAACACAATGGTGTCAATAATAGAGAGAACTAAATGAAATAGATAAACAAATGAGACACAGTGTGTCATGACAATATCTAACACAAGATAAAGGAGTCTTGCATTACGATAGCAAAGTCATACCACAAGGAACATACTCCAAAAGTCTAAACAATCAAATAACAACCAAGTATCAAACAATTCAAATGACATAAATAAAATCTCTAGGATAATGACTCCGCATGCAAGCCTACGGTCTCACTAGCCACTCTTCCTAACTTCAACATCCTCAAGATGGTTACCTGAAAATAATGCTTAAAACGTCAACACAAAGGTTGGTGAGAGTCATAGGTTTAAGACACGAAAATCAAAGCTTATAAACAATTACTGTGATTAATGCAAACATGGCAGGACAATTACTGTACTATCATACAAGCTAACATGCGAATGTAACCATAACAAGCATGAGAACGGAACGTGTCCCTCGATCCAACAAGTATCAACACATGGGTAGGAACGTTACCCCCGATCCATTAAAACCATCACTTCACATGGGTAGAAACGTTACTCCCGATCCAATATCACAACAAATGGGTAGGAACGTTACCCCCGATTCAAATACACATAAGCATTTAGCACGTAAAATACAATAGCTAAATAAAGTCCATACCCTTTCAAAATAAAGACACATAATCACAGTAATTAGAACATTTCAAATCCATTTGCATCATTTCCATCCCAATTTAAAAGCGATGTGAAAAGAAGGACTATGAAACTCACCTGATGCACAAGCAGCTTCCAAATAATTTCAACACAAGCTACACAAAACAAACACAAACGTGTTACACGCGACCAAGCTAAAAGGTCAAGTCCATGTAAAACTCATATGATGGATGTCTAAGGGTTTGATTAACCATCATGGGTCGCCCCGACACCATGCCCAACCTTAACCATCTTGTTAACACATTATACTAGTTAACTATAATTTATCCAAAAGTGCAGAATTTTAGCGTGTCTTAACCAACTTAAAAACCATACTTACTGACCTTTATAAATTATACCAAAAATATCTAAGCTTATTTATGTGTTTATTAAATACATTGTGATTCCTAAGTATTAATTACATGTGCAACTACCCCAAATAAAATCCAACTTCAAAACTGTTCTAATTCGGATCTGATTGCACAATAAAATATTTGACCTTTCTAACTATACTTAGACAACTAATCAGAGGCTAAAAATTGGCTTGGGGTTAATATACATATAGAACTTAACTACTGTAGAAGGGATAAGCTTAATTCCACTTTTAAGTTAGGGTTTCAGCCTCACAAACATGACCTAATTCTGACCCGTGTTTACTATTTTGACCACTTTTGTTGCATAGATTATTTGAATGACTTCCCGACCTTAAAAACCTTCGAGGCTAGATTTTCTAGAATGTAGACTCTTTTGGCTTATTCATAGACTCAAGAAACATATCAATACACTTTTTTATCATCTAGATATCAGTCGTTGAACACGACCCAAAATTATGCTCAACCCTAAATCAAGTTTTAACGCAAATCTAACCTAACCAATTGCATGAACATGACCATAATCAAGCCCTAATCACTCTAGTATCATTAAATATCATTAATATTCTGTATTTTATGTAAACCCTAGATCCATAAAAAATCATGTTACATGAATTGAAATAATAAACAAAGAAGAAGAACATACCTAACGATCTTACTTGTATTAGTCAATATATTTATATATGCATTAGTTGTTAATTTATATTAGACCCATTAATATAGATATCATGTAATTAGGCCTAAGCCCATAGTCTAGAGCATTCTCTTGTATCCTATATAAGGATTGGTTGTTATCAATAATAATCAAGCAATCAATTATTCTAATTACTTGAATTAACACGATCTAACACCTAGATTTCTTGATCATATTTTTTTTGTCTTCCTTAGGGTTTTGGGGTTGGATCTCACGGCACAAAGAGAAGAAGGGAGAAAATATGACTAGGGTTCTTATTATATAAACTTATCTAAGTAGAATCCTAGTCCAACTATAAGTTTTAAATAAAAACAATTTTTTTCCTTTTCTTTATAAATCGTACGCCCCCTTATATATATATATATATATATATATATATATATACATATATATATATATTTACTTCATATTATTTCCACTAATTATATTATATTGACATTATCTTAATTTCCATATAAAAACCTATGTAAATTTGGTAACTTTTTACATTATCTTAACTTCATATTTCACTCACATGCGCTTCCTGTCACCAAATATCTTCCACCCTTCCTTATAAAACGATTAACTCTTAAAATCAAGAATTGACGTAGCAATGATGCAACACGTCTTTCATTTCCATTCTTGCACCACACTGAGACACCGAACAAATGGAATACTTAACACCAAACTCATATGCACACAAAATAAGATAATCATTTACCTCTAAAATGACATCATGCATAAATGTAAACCACTTCAACCTACATAACGAACACATAGCACACAAGAAACATACAAAATGGACACTTATCCATTTCTAAAGGTATAAACTAACCTGCTCAAATCACGGTTATCACAGTATCCCCTCCTTATGGAAATCTCGTCCCGAGAGTTAACTAGTTGGTTCAACAGCACGATCAACAAATAACTGAGGATACTTAGACTTCATATAGTCTTCGTGTTCCCAAGTGAACTCGGGACCACGCTTTGAATCCCAACGAACTTTTACAAGTGGTATTCTACTACGTTTTAAACTTCTTAATTTCTCGATCTATAATCTCTATAGGTTCCTCGACAAAATGAAGTGTCATGTCGACCTTAATCTCATCTAATGGCACATGCAAATTAGCATCCGCCAGACACTTCTTTAGATTTGACACATGAAAAGTGTCATGCACGCTATTCAACTCCTCATGTAACCTTAACCTTAATAATACTCGATCACCCATCTTAAATTCTAACGGTTTACGTCTCTTATCCGCATAGCTCTTTTGACGATCTCTCGCCGCTTTGAGCTTTTCCTTTATCAATGCCACCTTATTTGTCGTCTCTAATACTAACTCAGGTCCAATCAAACTACTCCCTCAAATCTCTGCCCATAGAACATGCGATCTACGTTTCCTACCATACAAAGCTTTAAACGGAGCACACCGAATGCTTAATTTATAACTACCACCAAAATCGATAACACATGCCCTCATTATATCCTCCAAAGTCTGAATCATACGTTCACTTTGTCCATCCACTTGAGGATGCTAAGTAGTACTCAAATCCAATCGCGTCCCTAACACTTTCTGCAGCGTCTGCCAAAACCACAAGGTAAATCATCCATCTCAATCTGAGTTGATCATCACCAGAATTCTATTCCTTGCTATTATCTCATCAATACAAATCTTTGCCAACTTCACATCTTGAAATGTTCTTGTATAGCTAGAAAATGAGCTAACTTGGTCAGTCTATCGACCATCACTCAAATCACATCATACTCACTACTTTGACCATGAGAATTTAGTGATAAAATCCATGGTGATTCTATCTCATTTTCACTCAAGTATCTCAGGCTGTTGCAGCAAGCCAAAAGTCTTTGACATTGCATCCTTCACCTCTTAAACAAATCTGACAATTGCTAACATATGTAGTTATATCATTTTATACACGTGGCTACCAATACATGTCTCCAAGGTTATAGTACATCTTATCCGCTCCCGGATGTACCAAGTACCTTGATGCAT
>BQNB010104311.1:8799-23845 GCA_026074375.1 Tanacetum coccineum | reverse complement strand
ATGTTCCATCTTCCTCTCTCGATGAATGCAGGTCGTCCAAATTGTTCTCTGGTATTTGGACTCCGGCTGCTCCAAGCATATGGCCGGAGATCGCTCTCAGCTCATCAATTTTGTCAATAAATTTTTGGGTACTATCAAATTCAGAAATGATCACGTGGCAAAGATATTGGGATATGGTGATTATCAGATTGGGAATGTTACGATATCAAGGGTTTACTACGTGGAAGGACTTGGACACAACTTATTCTCCGTTGGGTAATTTTGTGATTCGAACATTGAAGTTGCTTTTCGTCAACACACCTGCTTCATTCTTAATTTAGAAGGTGTTGATCTATTGAATGGATCTCAAGGCGATAATTTGTATACTTTGTCTCTTGGAAATATGATGGCGTCCTCTCTTATATGTCTCATGTCAAAGGCCTCAAATACTAAGTCCTGGCTATGGCACCGACGTCTGTCTCATCTGAACTTTGGTGCAATCAACCATTTAGCTAGACATGGTCTTGTTCGAGGTCTTCTTAAGCTAAAGTTTGAAAAGGACCATTTGTGTTCTGAATGTACAATAGGTAAAAGCAAGAAGAAACCCCATAAACCTAAATCTGAAGACACCAACCAAGAAAAAATTTATCTTTTGCACATAGATCTTTGTGGACCAATACGTGTCACAAGTGTTAATGGAAAGAAGTACATCCTTGTCATTGTCGATGATTACTCTCGATTTACATGGGTTAAGTGCTTAAGGTCAAAAGATGATCCAAATGCGGCTTAAAGTGCATTTCCGACGAATCAGAACAGATAATGGAACTTAATTTGTTAATCAAACTTTACGTGAATATTATGAGAAGGTTGGCATCTCTCATGAAACATTCGTTGCTTGCTCTCCACAGCAAAATGGTGTCGTTGAAAGACGTAATCGTACGCTAATTGAAGTTGCCCGCACAATGTTAATTTATGCAAAAGCTCCGTTATTCTTATGGGCAGAAGTAGTTGCTACCGCATGTTACACCCAAATCCGTTCATTCGTACGATTTCTCTTCCATGAACAAAAACACCCTATGAGCTTTTACATGACAAACTTCCTGACTTATCGTTCTTCCATGTATTTGGTGCACTCTGCTATCCGACAAATGATAGTGAGAACTTAGGTAAGTTACAACCGAAGGCTGATATTGGTATTTTCATTGGCTATGCACCCACAAAGAAAGCATTTTGAATTTACAACCGACGTACCAGATGTATTATCAAAACTATTCATGTAGACTTTAATGAGCTGACTGCGATGGCTTCTGAACACAGCAGTTCAGGACCTGCACTTCATGAAATGACTCCTGCAACAATCAGTTCAGGACTCGTACCAAACCCTCCTCCCTCAACACCATTTGTACCACCTTCGAGAAGTAATTGAGATTTTTGTTTCAACCGTTGTTTGATGAATTACTCACCCCTCCACTAAGTGTTGATCACCCAACCCCTGAAGTCATTGCTCCAATTGATGAAGTAGTTGCTCCAGTTCTCGCTGTATCAACTGGTTCACGTTTATCAACAACACTTGACCAAGATGCACCATCACCTAGTAACTCTCAAACAACACGCAAAACTTAATCTCCTATCCTTCCAAACGATGTTGAAGAAGACAATCATGATTTAGAAGTTGCACACATGAATAACGATCCGTTCTTTGGTATTACAATTCCAGAAAATGATTCTGAAGCATCTTTTTCGGATGTTATTTCTACTGTTGTGCAAACTGCTGCTCCAAACTCAGAACACGTTACCAAATGGACCAAGGATCATCCTTTAGAAAACATCATCAGTGAACTCGAAAGACCTGTTTCCACAAGACTCCAACTCTATGAACAAGCCTTATTTTGTTACTACGATGCCTTTCTCACATCAGTTGAACCAAAGAACTATAAAGACGCATTAACTCAAGCATGTTGGATTGAAGCAATGCAAGAGGAGTTACATGAATTCGATCATCTTGAAGTTTAGGAACTCATTCCACGTCCAGATAAAGTGATGATTATTACTTTAAAATGGATTTATAAGGTGAAACTTGATGAATTAGGAGGAATTCTAAAGAACAAGGCTTGTTTGGTTGCTCGTGGTTATCGTTAAGAAGAGGGAATTGATTTTGAGGAATCTTTTGCTCCAGTGGCTAGACTTGATGCTATTCGAATTTTCCTCGCATATGCTGCTCACATGAAATAGGTTTGTCCTAACCAAATAGATTAAAGACCTGCATTCATAAACGCATTCTGCGCGAAGAAGTTTATGTCAGCCAACCGGACAGGATTGTGGATCAAGACAATCCAAATCATGTGTATAAGCTTAAGAAGGCTCTTTATGGGTTGAAACAAGCTCCTCGCGCGTGATACGATTTGTTGTTGAAGTTTCTACTTTCTCAGGAACCGTAGATCCCACATTATTCATAAGAAGACAAGGCAAAGATCTTCTCCTGATACAAATCCACGTTGATGATATAAATCTTTGCTTGTCTACTATACCTGAATATATGACCATTAATTCCAAAATACTGTGTTCTCAAGCTTAAGATGTCAATAATGGGTAAACATATCATTTTCTTAGGACTATAGATTTCACAAAGTCACAGAGGCATCTTTATAAACCAGTCTATATATCTCTCAGAGAATTTTAAAAAAATATGGATATGAGAATCTCTAGTGATCCCCGTGGAAACTCCCCATGGTGGAGAAACTCAAACTGGATAAAGTTACCTCAAGGAAAGCAGTAGATCCTACACACTATCGTTGCGAATGACATTGTCACCCTTATGTATCTTACAGCTAGTAGACCAGACCTAACATTTATTGTATGCATGTGTGCCCAGTATCAGGCAAAGCCTATCGAAAAGCACCTCCATGCTATAAAAAGAATCTTTAAATACCTAAGAGGAAACCGTAAATCAGGGACTCTGGTATCTAAAGGATCCCTTCCTATGCCACTATAGCTTACCAAACGCTGATCACAGTAGGTTGCCAAGATTATACTAAAACGAAGTAACATCTGGATGTATGCAATTATTGGGAGACAGACTTGTTAGCTGGTCATCAAAAAGAGCAAAAAGCGCTGCGATATCCAGTACGGAAGCTAAATATATGGCTATGTCTGGCTGTTGTGCTCAAATCCTTTGGGTGAGATCACAGCTTACCAAGTATGGCCTTGGATTCAATAAAATTCCAAATAACTATGAATACCAGAAAGCGTTAATGTGCCACTATGCTGCAAACACACACGTTTAACATTCACGATCACAAGCATATAGAATCAGATCCACTTCAATAAAAGAACAAGTAGAGAATGGAGTAGTAGAGGCTTTTACTTGTCAACACGGAGTATTTAAACTAGCGACATCTTCACTCAATGCCCACACACTGCAGAAGAAAGAACTGAATTTCTTATCAACAAGCCTGGGAACATGCGAAGTCTTTCTGCCGAAAACTCTAAAACAATTGCAGATAAAAGACGAAGAATAGAGGGGGGGGGGAGGGGGGGGGGGGGGGGAGGGGGGGGGGGGGGGGGGGGGGGGGGTGGGGGGGGGGGGGGGGGGGGGGGGGGGGGGGGGGGAGGGGAGGGGGGGGGGGGGGGGGGGGGGGGGGGGGGGGGGGGGGGGGGGGGGGGGGGGGGGGGGGGAGGGGGGGGGGGGGGGGGGGGGGGGGGGGGGGGGGGGGGGGGGGGGGGGGGGGGGGGGGGGGGGGGGCGGGGGGAGGGGGGGACGGGGGGGGGGGGGAGTGGTGGTACTTATTCAAATATCTTGTATAATATGTATATATATATTACATACCATAAAAACCAAAAAGATTTTTCATTTTATAAAAACTTTTATAAAAACAAAATACAAAATTAAAAATGAGAAAAATACAAAAAGAGGTAATAATGGCATGTACTTATGAAATCTATAACATTTAACGTCTTTAGAACATGTCCATTCAATAATGATACGAGGCTGTAAATGATGTTCGAGTAGAAGTTCCAAATGTTTTTCAAAACATGCCAATGGCTTGCTATTATTTCAGATAGCAACCCGGTCATCATCTTAAAGGCAAGTATTTCAAAAAGAAAACTTGACACCTCTAACGGGAATTTTATTCTCTGGGCTGGTCTACTTAAATGACCATGACAAAGCTTGTGTTTACTTTGTCAACACAACACCCGTGCTTCCTATATACAAATTAATGTACATGTCAATGCATTTCTTTGTCAAAATAAGGGAAATCTTATTTTTATTGGTAAAAAGTTATCTTCATAATGAATCAGTGTTTTCAGTAATCACAAAAAGATTTTCAAAGACAATTCGACCAATTAAACAATGACTACAACTCTTTAAATAGAAAATGGGTCGTTATTTGAGGGGGAGAAAGCGTCATCAAATAATCTTTTAAAACGGTCTCTCATTTGTAAATTATTGTATATCTCGTTATGACTATGACCTTACATTTTGTCTCTTGTGATTTAGACAAATCATGGCACCTGCGACAAGACGAGGACCGAATACCACTCCTAACAACACCAACCCAAACAACAATGAACTCCAGAATCGACCAAGCTATGAATTGATATCAATGCTCTTCTGCCGAAACTCCACTAATAGAGAAGGTAGCCACAGTTCCATGGGGATAACCGATAGGAAAACAGCATCAAAGGAACAATCACAAAGATCAACATCATTGTTTGTTTGCCTGCTTCCTATCTCAGGAAGAACCTAAAAAGATCTTTGAAGCTCTACAAGATGACAGTTGGGTTGAAGCTATGCAGGAGGAATTGTTGCAACTTAAGCTACAACAAGTATGGATTCTGGTAGATCTACCTCATGGAGTAAAGGTAATTGGAACAAAATGGGTCTTCTGAAACAAAAGGGATGAAAGAGGAGTTGTTGTTAGAAATAAGGCAAGATTAGTGGCCTAAGGTTACAAACAAGAAGAGGGGGTTGACTATGATGAGGTTTTTGCTCATGTGGCAAGAATAGAAGCTATCAGGTTATTTTTAGCCTTTGCCTCATTTATGGGGATCATAGTATACCAAATGGATGTCAAAAGTGCCTTTCTATATGACACTATAGATGAAGACGTGTATGTTTCTCAACCTCTTGGTTTTGTTGATCTTGATCATCCTAAGAAAGATTATAAGGTTGTCAAAGCTTTGTATGGATTACATCAAGCTCCTAGAGCTTGGTATGCTACTCTATCAACCTTTTTGGAGAAGCATAGATATAGGAGAGGTGCCATTGACAAGACTTTGTTTATTAAGAAAGACAAGAAGGATATCATGCTGGTTCAAGTATATGTTGATGATATCATTTTTGGCTCTACTAGAAAGTCTTGGTGTGATGACTTTAAGGCCTTGATGATAGGCGGGTTTCAAATGAGTTCTATGGGTGAACTCACATTCTTCCTTGGATTGCAAGTCAAACAAAAGCCAGATGGAAGTTTTATTTCTCAAGACAAGTATGTTGCTGAGATGCTGGAAAAGTTTGACCTTGCAAGTGTGAAAACTGCAATAACCCCTATGGAAACCAAGATGGCATTAACCAAGGATGAGGAGAGTGCTAATGTAGATGTACACCTGTATAGATCTATGATAGGCTCTCTTATGTATCTAACTGCCTCTAGGCCAGATATTATGTTTGCTGTTTACTCTTGATTCTCATTTTCAGTCAATCCAAAGTGCCACTATCTCATTGCTGGTAAAAAAATAAGGAAAAAAAAAAAAAAAAAAAAAAAAAACTTAAAAGAAAAAATAGAGGATCTCAATACCTTAAGGGCAAACCTAATTTGGGCTTATGGTATCCAAGAGAGTCACCTTTTGCCTTGGAGGCTTTTTCATATAGTGACTATGCTGGAGCTAATCTAGACAAGAAATCCACAACTGGTGGATGTCAATTTCTTGGAAGGAGGCTGATTTCATGGCAGTGCAAAAAGCAAACCATTGTAGCTACCTCAACTACTGAAGCTGAATACGTTGCTACTGCAAACTACTGTGGACAGATATTGTGGATTCAAAATCAATTGTTGGACTATGGTTTCAATTTCATGAATACCAAAATCCACATTAATAATGAAAGCATAATATGTATAGTGAAAAATCCAGTGTTTCACTCAAAGACAACGCACATAGAGATAAGGCATCATTTCATCAGAGATGCATATGAGAAGAAGCTCATACAAGTGCAAAAGATTCACACAGATAATAATGTAGCTGACCTGTTGACTAAAGCATTTGTATGGACCAAGTTAACTATTTAGGATGAGATACAACATTGTATGCGTAAAATCCTTAGCTACATTTGAGGAGGATTTTGTATAGTTTGTTTTGTTTGTTAGACAACTTTTAGTTAGCAAATGTAGTTTTGGTAGAATAATTAATTCTTGTAGTGTATAGTAGTATGTTTTGTGTTTGCATTAACTCTTTCAGGGCAAGCATGAATTGAAAGATGGATTGGCCAAGCATTGGATTTAAAGGGCTTAAAGACAGTCGTGAGGTTAAAAGCTTAATTATGGTATTGTTTAATAAGTTAAATTCTGGAAAGCTTGGGTTGACAAGATTTAAGTCTGGTAGACCAATATTAAGTCTGGTATCTAGCCGTTGGGTACTGGTTGACCAAAGTCTTTGACTTTTCTTTAAATATGACCGTTAGACAAAAATTGCGGCTATATCCAGTGATTAATGATTTTTATTGGACACTTAATGGTTTATCTCAATAAAAATAGCTTTCTTCGTTAAAAAGAAACTACTTTTAAGGAGGTTCAATTCGAAATTCGTTAATTCTCCACCTATAAAAAGTCAATTAACTTTTACACCAGTCTTAATTCACCTAAACAAGTCAAACCCAATTGCAAAACTCCAAAGCAATACAACCTCTACCCAATTTAAACCAATTGCACCAATGGCTTTCATACTAACCATAATCAGGTGGGATCTCCTTAAGACACCTAAAGGAAGTGCAGGATTTGAGCATATAGTTGATTTTCTTAACAAGGCACTTACACCAGGTATCCATGGAAACATAATCTATTATCATGTTTCAGTATCAAAAGTTTTTGCAGACGGTCACTGTCAAAACACGTTGTATAACGGGGACAAGAATTAAAACCACAAGTTGATACCGATGATACATAGTTCCGGAAACATCTGTTAGAATAAACTTAAACTCGCAGATGAAAATGGTATCACTGAGTATCACTAAAGCTGGCAATTTTTATGATGGGATGGCGAAATTAGTGGTTATCCACTAGGATAAAATCGTTTAATAACTATTTGCGACGAAAAAGCAATTACCCCTAATTGGACAAATTTATAGGTCCCAACCACATTTTTACTATGATATACTTCTAAAAGTGGGGGAATGGGCTCAAGATTGTAGCAAAAACTTCTACTGCGCTAATCAGTCATCTATTGAAGAACTTATAATTTTATTCTAAAAATGAAGCATTGAAGTAAAAAAATAATCGAAAAAAAAAAAAAAATAAAATGGTGGCCACTGTAACAAGTCAGAAGAAAGTTTCTAATGTATCCCAAATTTTTATCAATGGTTTTGGAAGCTAAACCTGTTAACACAAATCTTTATTTAGCTTATCGATTGACTAAAAAGATTTTTGGGAATATGAACAGAGGGTTTGCTAAGGTGTATAGACCATTGTTAACTAACATGATTGCAGGACATGATGAAAACCAAGGTGAAACACACGAAGAGCCTGTTGAATCACAACCCCCACCAAATGCATCGGTACCCTCTACATCTCAACCTATAACTGAACCAGGCGAGCCGGCGGGGTGGGGGGGGGGATCAAGAATTGGGAGGGGGTGGGGGGGGAGGCGGAGGGGTGGCGGATCTTATAAAAACAAAAGCAGGATTATTTTTTCCCAGGCTCCACCATTTATTTTGTTCACCCCACCACCCAAGTTGAGACATCTTCACCTGAACTTAAATCCATATCACCTGAACCTATGGAGCACACCTATGACCAACCACAACCTTCACCTGTACAACAACCAGCTTCTCCTGAACCACAACCAACATCACCTCCTAAGTCCCCACCACTTCAAGGTCCTACTTCCACTTATGCTGAGGCTACAAGAATCAATGTAGCTGATTTGCTGCACCTAGTACCTCAATTAGTTACTAGGATTGATAATTTGGAGAAAGAACTGAAGGAGAATAAACAGACCACAACTGCTGTTATAGTGAAATTGGTAAAGAAGGTCAAAAAGCTAGAAACAAGGGTTAAGTATGGGAATCTACCAAACAGGAAGATGGTTCTAAGTGACTCAGAGAGTGAAGATGCTGCTAATTCTTCCAAACAGGGGAGGAATTTAGGGGAAGAAGATGTATTTGAAACTCCTAAGGGCAAAGATTCAGGGGAGGCAGACATTAGTCCAAGTGGTTTTGGCAGCTTTCCGAGACCTTATTGCAGGTGGCTTCTCAAGACTAAGACTTATACTAGAAAGTAAGTCTTATTACCTCAGATAAGAAATTGATTTATAGTTAGTTATTTTGTAGTGATAGAAAGTCCGCTTATGAAAAGTTAAGTCTGTCAAGATGAGGAATTGAGTCTGGTGTCACAAATTATAAGTTCCGTGAAGTCAGAGTTACCAGAAAAGGAAGGAAGTACTTGAAGACACCTCAGCCTAAAAGATCAAGAAACACATCAAAGAGAAGAGGAAGCCACTAGCAGAGATTGCAAGAATCCAAGCTCAAGAGGCAGCTGAAATTAAAAAAAAGTCTTTAGAAACTGTTCAAAGATTAGATGAATTGATGATAATAAGATTGAATGATGAGCTTGAGATGACTAACAACAAAGAAAAAGAGCTACTGAATTTAACCAACAAGCTCAATATTATACAGAAGAAGATTGGGATTTAATCAGAGTAAGGATGGAAGCGAGCAGCAGAATTGACAAAAAGTGTTTTAGTTATATAATTATGCTGAGGATTAATGCCATGAAATGGCGGTTGAGTAGTTAAGAAAAGAAGGAAGGGATATTAGAGAACAAAAGCTGAAATCAAAAAAAAAGAAGTAAGGCCCAATGGACCCAAGCTGAACAGAGAAACTACATGATGACAATGATCAGATATACAAGGTCATGGTTGGACAATACCTCACTTAAGAATTGTCTTTTGAGAACTCAAGGTACAATTTGAGAGAACAGAATCAGAAGTCATAGAAAATTTATCCCTATGGATTCTGAAAGGAGAAAGAAAGTTTGAAAAGGTCTGGTGAAAACTCTCAAGGTGCTGAGAAAAAGAAGCAAAAGGTATTGGATGTTAAAGATATTCCTATACTGAATCTGCTAAGGTTAATGAAAGAAGAAGAGAAATTGAGGTCAATGCAACCATTCTATACATGAGTAGGATAAAGTTTAAAGCTAGAAAAGGGATATGGTTTGCATACTTCAACAGAACCGTTGAATCTGAGAAGTTGATATTACATCCACAAAGATTGTGAAATGGAAAGAGTCTTAGACCTGGAGGATAAAGTTATTGTCACCTCATCAGAGAAATCAAAGGGATTCAGTGTCTTGATGAATATTGAGGAGCAATGCGTGCATAATATCTCAAGAGATGATTTAGTTTGATTTGTATAAAATTGTGTTGCAAAAGACGTCTGCTTATGGTCCTGAAGAAGATTTGAGATTGCAATGCTGAAAATCTCAGGATCATGTATTGATCCACCACAAGTGAAGAATACTAGTGTGGAGTTTACCTATGCACGAATATCCTATCTAGTCAAAACCAGTCGAGATATTATGATTCATGTATGTTCACTGTTTTGAACTTACATAACACAACAACCATTTAAATGTGGCTGCAAAGATCTTATCCCTAGTCAAAGAAGTGTAGCAGTAGGATGCTTAATGAAGAATTGTTGTGCCTCAAATATTGAAGTAAAAAAAAGCAGGTAAATACGATTGTGAAGAAAGCTGGGATTAAAGCTTAATGTTTGAAAGAATTATCAGCATATCTATGAAATTGATACGAGTTGAAGATAATGGAGATGAGAGAACAGACACTTGTGGAGGTACATAGCACTTACACAACAAATGGTGTTTAATTCACCAAGCCTAACCAGCATTAAGAACTGACGTTGACCACAGGGGACGGCTTGTAAAAAGTATTTCTCAATCCGTTTTATGGTTGACAACTTGCAATAAGGTTTATGGTTTACAACTCACCCATATCTATTTGAGTGAAAAGTTTGCTAGCCCACAAGTTGTATGGAATTGGTAAAGCTGTGGAAAAACCATAACAAGTCCATGAGATTATGGCTCTAGTAAAGACAAATGCAAATTCAAATTAGACGGTTACACTTACCCAAAAAGGTAGATGGTAAAATCACTCACCAAGTTTCATGTACAAGAGTTGATATGGTAAATCAATCCACCTAAGAATTTACTTCATTCTAGGTGTCAAAGGATTGACTAGCCTGAGCAAACGCTACAGGTTAAAGGCAACTCAAAATCCGTTTCATTGGCTTAGATGGTTTGCGCAAAACGCATATGCAATAACTCCCCAATTTTCACGTACTGAGAGTTGAAATGGTTTACTTTTTATCAACCAAGTGACATGCACCCTTTCTGGTGCCAAAAGGACTAACTACAACCAAGTTAATGAGCTTAACTACTCCAGATTTAATGGCTAACTGGTAAAGAGATCAGCAAATCCATAAATTTTCAATGATTCACCTCTCATAGAGTTAACACACCTGGAAGTGATGAGAATATTCTGAACTTTATGATTTGATTTTACATTATAGTCATATATCTGTTAAGTGTTGTTGATATTGAATTTTTGAGCTAAAAAGTAATTAAGATTATGCTACAAAGTATGCAAATAGAGATGATACAAGTGTACCTATTTCAAAAAGATGCTGCAAAGAACAAGGAGTTGTAAGTAATTCAAGAAAATCAAATGTGGTAGTTCCAAATATTTTAAAAGACAAAGTTTACAACAATTTTTAGAAGCTCAAAGATGAAGGTACTCAAAGAAACTTGAAGATCACAAGTGAAGTTCAAGTTAGGGAGATTGTTGGGAAATAGATTGTAAAAAAAGAACTTAATACAGTAGTGATAACAGTTTAATTCTGGTAGTATTAGTTTAGTTATGGCCAAGTACTATGTTAAGTCTGGCAGTACTGAAGTTATAATTAAAGTCTGGCATTAGCTTATATTAGTAGTGTCGTGTTTAGTTTAAGCTCGTTTATGTAACAAAATAATGATAATAGTTTAACTTAGAGATATTTAGGAAAGGATTGATTTACCTTTTACACGTTTGTAAAGCCATTCTAGGGTTATCCTTGGTGCTATAAAAGGGAACCCTACGGCACAGAGTTTAGTTAACGGAATTGAAATAGTATTCTCAAGAAATTAATCGCAAATAGCAAAGTTTACATTGTGTTCTTCTTATACTTATGATAAGATTCAGGCATTAGCACAAAGTAAATAAAAGACATTGTCTCTAATATAGTTGATTTGGGATTTATTCACAGTTAGCTATTGTCTACAAAAGTCTAAACAGATCAACGACCATGGACCTACATGACTTTTTGCTAAACATCGGTTTAGGTTGTATTGTGGGCCAATGAGTCCAATGAGCTCCGAAAAAAAGCTCAAATAAGCGCACCGGCTTATTTTTCAGCTTATAGTTTTAAATACGATAATAAACTTAATGAAGGCTTATGTGCCTTTGAAAACTCAATGACACCTTTAATTTGCTTAATGGACCTTAACGGACCCAAAAGACCCAATAAGCTCATCCGAGCTTATTTATAAGCTACCATAGCTTGTGTAGCTTATTGGAGCCCAATAAAACCTTTTACCACTTTTCAAATCTTAATTGGGCTTAAAATGTAAAATTTTCAAGTTAAGGGGCTAAAAGTGTCAAATTGTAAACTTAAGGGTTAAAACTGTCAAAACTGAATTTATAAAGTTTTAGGGACTGTTTTGTCACTTTTAAAACTTAAAGGGGCTGTTTTGAAAGTATAAGGACCTAAAGTGTAATTTTTGTAAAGTTCAAGGACTAAAGGTGTAAATGTGGAAACGTAAGGGTTTAAAATGTAAATATTATAATTTCATAAACATAAGGACTATTTTTGTAAGTATAGAAAACCTAAGGGTATTGTATGAACAAAAGTGATTTTAATAAACACTTAACTAATCGGACAAGTTATAATATTTACCGGATATTATACAAATTAAAACACGACTTAATAAATATGTATATTTATTAATAACGTTTATACATATACTTGAACGTGTGTAATCGTATACCTCCCCAAGAGCCAACAAGTAAAGACAAATACAATAAACATGTGCACCACCACACAAGTGATAACAATATATATAAACTAGCAATTTATTGTAGTTTATGCATTAAGTCGTTAGCCTAAACTTGTAGACTAAGACTGACCGTATTTACTTAGGTATTTGACGGTGCGATTCATTTGCCATACTTGGATATATTTATCATTCACAAGGGACTACCTACTAAGGTGAGTTCATAGCCCCATGCTTTATAATTATTTAAATGTTTTACATCTTTGGGGTGAGAACATGCTTTGTTTTACAAATTGGACGCAAGGGTACATTTTATACAATGATTACGTATTTACCTAAGTAACGATAACCCACTGAGCCCTTTATCATGAATTGTCAATTACTAGATTGTAAGCGCGAGTGTTATAAATAGATCTATTTGGGATTGACGTCCCCGTTTGGGTGAGTAGCGCTCACTGTGCCGGTTTGCCGGACAACAAACGTATACCATGTCAGATTTAGGATGTTGCGGGTTAGAACATCATTCACGGGCATTGTTGGTAATTTATTGCATTCATACATGTCGAGCTTCAGTGTCATGAGCTTAGAAAAACGTAATTACTTTTATGATGTTTGCGTCTGTTGCTTAATCACATACTTGGAAATCTTGCGGTCCTACAATTTAAATCACATAAACCTATGAATTCACCAACTTTATGTTGACGTTTTAAGCATGTTTTTCTCAGGTCAATAAGGCACGAGGTGCCCAGATACATTGGGGGTCACTCTTTAGAGAGAGTCAATACTAAAGATTTAGGTCGTATTACATTTTGGGAATATTTGTTATAAACCAAAATCTTTACTTATATTATCGAACAATTTGAAGCCATGAGCTTATTGTAATGAACAAGTATTTTGTTAATCCAATGTATATTTTTAAAACGACATGTTTAGTGGTCGTTCTCATATCTTGTGCTATTGATCTATAAAGTAACGCCTTTGGATATTTAATATTCCGCTGCAACCCATATTTTGGGGGTGTTACAATCTAAACCTATAAGGAACTGCATCAACTTAAGGAGTTAATTATGTTCCTTTAACTTCTCAGAATTTTCACAAATGTAGTCAGGCAAATTGACAAGTGAGTCATATTGCCTCCATAATGCATTAAATTTGTGATAGTATTCTGACACAGCTGAGCCAGATTGAGACAAAGAGTGAATCTTATAATGCATATTAAAGATCCCAGAAGCATCCTGTTTACTATAAGTTTCCACTAATTCATCCCAAACAACTTTAGCATTTTTAGAGAAAACTTGTCCTAAAACACATCTTGAGGAACACAACCAAGAATCCATTTAAGAACCACATAATTACACCTATCCCATTGTTTGTGCTTAAACCCTTCTTCCTTAGGTCTAGTTATCCTTCCATTTATAAAACTAAGTTTGTTTTTAGTGTGAATAGCAATGGTTATTGCTGCTTTCCAAACCTTATAATTTTTAGTACCCTCAAGTTTAAAACCAATTAAAGGTATACCATTAGTGTCATTACTATGCAAGAACAATGGATCAAACTGATCAGTATCACCTCTATCAGAACCAGAGGCTTGGTCTTTCTTCTTAAGAGGCATATCTCCCTTAACCATGATTACAAATAAAAAAACAGAAAGAGACACAGAACCACCAGAAGGTAGTATAAACTCGACAATTGCACAAGATCCAATGTGTACACCTACTATTAGGCTTAATGGACCAGGATTCCTTTCTTTTTAAAGAAGTAGGTCAAGATCCACCTTAATAGTAACAATTAAATGATGTACATGCAAAATAACACAAATCTTGAGTTTATAACACCAAAACACAAATAATAAGCACACAACAAAATAAGCAATCATTTCACTTAGCCAATTGAAAGCTACACTACAAGAAGGCATGAGGGGTGTTACAAAGTACGCAAACCTTCTAAACTTAGAGACAAGATGTCTCCAAAACCAACCAATCAGATGCATAGCGGAATACCAACCTAAAAACAAGACAAAAAATCTAATTAGCAAGGAAATATCAAACACCAAAACTTCAATAGATTCAAACAAATCTATTGTCTAGTTTTTAAGGCAAAAACTATTAGGGTTTTGATATAGTAAAACCCTAAAATCAAGATTTACCAAATCTTGATAATCGATCAATTATTCAACACTCAGTTGAAAGCAATTGATCGTAGAACCAGAAAACCTAATTTTAGAACCCTGAATTGAGATTAATACCAAATCACATAGAAATCACCAAATTGATGAATTCAATCAAGAATTAAACGATTAACACCACGATCTATCATTTTTTGAACTCAGGAACAAAAAACCCCAAAAACTTTGAACCCTAATTTAATAAAAATTTCAAAAACGATCAAGATCTTTGTATCAAAGCCAACCTGGCTCTGATACCATATGGAAAATTTTAACAAAGATCAAGATTTAAGCAGACACTTGATTATTAATTCAACCAACCTACCCTTTTATTAATCACAACATCAAACTATCATTTTAAATGTGATATTTGGTTTTGAGTTCAGAAAAGAATTACACAAGAAAGAAACAATGATCAAACCCTAACTTATTGGGAGAGATTACAATACGAATTACACACAAAGAAAACAAAACAATAATGAAAAAACCCTAAAACTAAACTATTCATAGCCATTCCATTTGAGCTCTTTTCCATCTTTTCCTTTTGGTACAAACAACCCTTAGACTTCAAACTTTTACACCTCTAGTCCCT